>VRYO01002014.1:14123834-14142797 GCA_009812075.1 Sialia sialis
GGTTTTTTTCATGTTCTTCTCTCTTAGCAGGTAGCAACAGTAAATAAAATATCTAATAAAGAGAAACACTAAGAATATGTGGAGGTTTTTAACGTGAAGCTGCAGGTATAATAAAAAAGCACAGCATGTTGCTGTAGAAATAATTAAAGGCATGGGACGATGACACCAAGCAATGTCCAGCCAAAATAGAAAGTGAATAATCTACAGCAGAAAACTGGGAATCATTTCACAAGCTACCAAGAGATGTTTGGAGTACAGCAAAGACACAGCCTCTACTCCTGCCTGCTGCTGGCAGGGCTTCTCCAGCAGCTCTATGCCACAGCACAAGACAGCATTTTCCCAGTTAACTTTAACTCACTGGAGGGGGAATAAGTTTGAAGTCCCCAGTACATGTGCAATTATCTAAGTATGAATATCAGAAATCAAATGAATGGGCAAAACGGTAGGACTGTGGACTGTTACATATAATCAGATCACCTGCTCAGCTTTTCATCCCACACAGACATGAGCATCAAACTCCCTGGAAAATCCTGTAAAAGCCCACAAACATTGAGAAAGTACACAATACCCTGTTATCAGCAATGCCTCAGGAATTGGTAAGAATTAGCTGTGCTAGACTCTATAAATGAGCCCATTTCCAATCTCACAAATCTCCTGTCCCAGATCACAAATGCTGGCATCATGTTATGCAGGTCAGTCGCTTCAGGTGAAAAAAAAAAACCCCAACAGTTTATATCAAACTTCTAGCTCAAAATAAACATCTTGCTTGGCATCATCCTCTCCTATCCACCACTCCCATGGTTCCATGAGTCTTAAACAATATAACTATCATACAAGAAACAATATAGCCATGAAATATCCCACCTCATTTTTCCCGTCCCAGATAGTAAGGGCACAAGCACCACAAAGCAAACAACAAAACCAAACAAAAAATATATTCCCATGGAATAATTACAACTATGCACACTTCTTCACCTACAGCTTTCCAGAAAATTAATTTCTTCCCTAAATTTTCTGCCTGTAAATGAGAGTGTGTTCACTTAATGAAATTATTCTTTTCCTTTTTCCAGGGAGAGAATAAGGAAGCGTGTGTGGAACTGTGATTCTTACTGCCACAGAACACACATGACACTGAAGTTTTGCAGGTATCATAAAAAACAAGAGCAGACAGATTACACAGGTTTCCATGAAGCTTTTCAGCCACATGGGAATGAACCCTTTAAAACATCCATACTAATGCTTTCACGTGCCCAAACAAAATCTGGGTTTAGATCACCGAGACGTCTCTCCATCTGAAGTCTGTGCTATGAATGTGAACACAAGCTTAGAAAACCTTGCTGTCTTTCCTTAAGCTACTTTGCTTTTGTCCACCTCTTCTCCAACTAAAACCTAAATCCACTGCAATACACCTATGTGGTTTTTGGCAGGAGAGCAGGACCAGATCAGGCTGCACATCGACACGAATTCCCTTCTGCAAAGTTCTGTGGCTGGCTGGGAGTCAGCCAGAGATCTACTTAGCACATAGGGAGGCACATGCAACAGGGCCAGCCTTTCCCCAGTGTAACATCTGGGTCCTGGATGCCAACACATGGGCCAGGAAGAAAACAGGGACCCTGGCCCACAGCTTTTGCTGCAGCAGCCACGCAGCTTAATCTGTGCAGGATCAGAAGTTACGGAGGAAAAATGGATCAAAAATCAGCAAAACCCCTCCCTACCCAAGGAAGTGAGAAGTGAAAATCTAGCCCTAATGGACTTTGGAAGCTGCTCAGCTCACTTTCTTCCCAACTTCACCTACTTTAGGAATTTGTTAACTCCTGATGCCCTCAGGGACACCCTCTGCTCTGGCCCAGATTACGCTGTGTTGTCCCTGGAACTGGTGCAGCACCACAGCAGCAGAAGCTGCAGGGAACACAAGGAACGGACACAGAAGCATGACTTTAGTGAAACCAAGACCCTCACCGAGCTACCTGCAGAAGAGACCACAGTCCAGGGATCCCAGAACACCTCCAGCTGTGCTGCTGCTCCACTCAGGCACGTTTCACCCAACCAGCCCGAGACCAGCTCGAGAACGCCGCCAGGTCTCTGAATATTCTGCTGAAGGACCAGTGCCAGCAATGTACAAAACAATCACAACGCTCAGCACTGAAATAACACACTGCCACAAGCAAAGTTACTGTAATTCTACTTTTTGTAGGAGTCCCTTGTTTATTCTGCGGCGCTGGATGAGAACGTCTCACAACAGCCACAGAGGAGACAAATGTTTAGGTATGAAAACGCCTGTGTATCCAATAAAGCAGTAATTAGACAAAAGCACTACTCCTACCTGGCTAGACAAGGAAAAATCTTTCCCACGGACATTTTACCACAGGAGTCAGCTCGTTCAATACAGCACAGCAATGGCAAGCCAAGTTAACAGCCAGGAGTCTTAACCTTCCTTATTGATACAAAGAGCAGCGGGGCAACTGCAAAATGGGACTATCATGAAAGTTAACGATGGTCACAGCACCCATTTCTGTTATGCTTTCATCTCTGTGCCCTTCTGCAAGATCAGACACTGGATTTAGCTGCTTAGGTTTAACAGAAAAGGCTGTATTTTCAGAAGGTAAGCAGACCAATTTCAACGGCACAAACTTTGCCCTGGTAAGCTGAGGAGCTATTTTTATCAGAAAGATTAAAGGCAGCTAAAACTTACCCTGACAAAAGGAGTTGCTTAACATCACCGCATCAAAGCGTCAAGAGAAATATAAACAAGGAGGAGAATAGCTGCTTTCTGCCCAATGTTCAGGCCTGCCATCAGAGCCTCGGGTGTGAGCGTTTGCAGGCTTGAGCTGAACTGTTGAGCCAGGCCCAAGGCGGCAGCTGTGAAAGCACGTCCCCCTCACGGCAGCCACAGCTCCCACCAGAGCGGGTAGCCCCTCTCTGCCATTCAACAGAACAGAATTCTGTTCAGCTCACTGCTCATCCAGGGCAAAAGCCTCAGACCCATCTCCCCAGCCTCCCCCGATCACAAAGGTCACTTTCCAGGTTGCAACAGAACTTTCCCATTGAAACACCAGCACCAGGGAGCAGCCTGGTTGAGTTCCAGGAGTAGGCATTTGACAGCAATCACTACTCAAACTTTGTGTCGCCTGCCACAACGCACAGAAACCTTCAGCGATCCTTCAATAAGCGGCATTAACTGCTGGCAACAAACCTAGAAGCGCTTTTCCTAAAAACAACCCTCTCTTTAAGTGCACAAACATGACCCACACCCTTGGCAGATAGGTACTTTTGCCTATGGAAAACCAGGAGGATCACACAACTCCAAGGACACACTTGTCCAGAATACAACTTGGGGTTTGCCATCCCAGTGCCCCCTGAGCCCTGCAGAACTTTCTGCAGATGTTGGAGTTCCCACATCCAGCACCACACAGAGCTCCCCGAGACACACGAGAACTTGCTGAACAGGACGCAATTAAGACTGAAGCATTCCAGAACAGCCCAAGTGAACTTCAAAAAAGAAAGAAGAAAGAAAAAAAAAAACACAAACCAAGACACTGGCTACCAGGAGAGTCTAAAATGTCTCGCTGAAGAATTAAAGAGCTGTAAACTGTATTTGTCCTGAGTTACAAAGATCATTTCGCAGCAACTTGTGTATCAGCCTTCCCTATACTCCAGTGCTTCCACACAACTCAGCTCAATCAAAAGACCTCACCTAGATATTTCCTGACAATTCTTATTTGATACTGTTTCTTTCTCACTTCTTTCGTTTATTTGCAGGCTGAGAAGAAAAAGCTTCCATAAAAAACCCCTAAAGGACCGAAGCATCTGTAAACTGTTGCCAAATGCAGATTGGGCAAGACGAAAAAACCCACAGAATTTATCAGCTCAATTATAGTAATATTTTTTTTTCAGTCTATGAAAACACAGCAGGCATAGCATGATTAACTTATCACTATCCTTTCCACAAGATTCATTAATCTCTGAAAGCAGAACTTCAAGTCCAACAGACTCGGTGTTCTCCTGAAACCACTCTTTCAGGGATTGAAAGAGTCAGAACACCGGGAGAGGCCGGTCCAGGCACACATGCTCCTGTGCACACACGTGTGTATTTACAACTAGCACACGCTGGCTGGAAACGAGGCATTTTGATGCGTTTCATTATCTACAAACCCATCGCAATTGAAGAAAGGCACGCTAGAGACACTACACGACACAGACAAGTCGCAGTGACTGCCAGGCTGCCGGGCATTTCGGTATACGAGCTACCCCACAACTTCAATTATCTGCAATTCGTTCGGGGTTTAAAGGAAAAATGCTTCAAACAGTTTAAGCCAAATGCCTTAAATGCCTCGGTCACAGGTTGGGAGGTAAAAAAAAAAAGCACAAAGTATTAACTGGAGGGTAGAACTAGATGGTCTTCAACGTACTTTCCAACCCAAGTCATGCTACGACTAAAAAGCTATTAAGGAGTTTTTATTCCGTAGTGTGCCACACACAGGGGCACACTGAAAAGCCTGTGTAGGGCTATTAGTTGTGGGTAATCTGTGGGGTTTAAAGAGTATACAGAAACCTCAACTATCCGTCCAAGAAAGCAAGGTAGATTTAGATTCGGTACTGCGGAGAAATTGCTTCCTTTGACGGTAGTGAGGCCCTGGCACAGGGTGCTGAGAGAAGCTGTGGCTGCCCCATCCCTGGAAGTGTCCAAGACCAGGCTGGACGGAGCTTGGAGCAACCTGGGAGAGTGGAAGGTGTTCCCCTTGGCAGGAGATGGAACAAGACGGGCTTTAAGGTCCCTTCCAAGCCGAACCATTCCGTGATTGTACAATAAGCAGGATGGTCGGTGCTTCCCGTGCCTTGCCCTTCTCCTTCCCTACCCGCACCCCACTCACCTGTGCACCCCCATCACCAAACAGGGGTACTAAAAACGAAGATGATGGAGAAAAAGAAGGGAAACCCAACTCAAAAAACGTCTCTTTCCAACCGCTATTTATAGCCGGGACGGTACTTGGCGTACGGGTCCCGCCCGGTAACTTCGACTGCAGGAGGCCCAACCCACCCCCGCCAGGAACCGCGGCAGGGCGGGCGGGCCCCCGGGCCCCCCCTCCGGCGGGGCGGTAGGGGCGGGGGGGTGTAGGGGGGAGAACCGCCGTAGAGCCCCGCCCGAGCCACCCCCGCGGCCTTACCTGTGCTATCGCTGGCGGAGAAGCCCGGCGAGTTGAGCTTGGCTCGCTTGGGGTTGGGCGGCCCGTCGAGTAAGTTCTCCGCCATGGTGGCCGAAGCGGCGGAGCCGGTGATCGTTGTCGGGGGGTGCTCGGGGGGGGCCGAGCTCGCTGTCCCCGCTCCTCCGCCGCACGGGAACCCAACAGCGCCGCTCAGTGCCCGGCCGGCCGCCCCCGCTCCCCCATGCCGGGCCGCCGCAGGCCGCAGGGAGGAGGGCTCGGGGCGGGGAGCGAAGGGCCCAGCGCCCCCTCCCTGCCGGCCGCGCTCCTCCCGGGCGCTCCCCCCGCCGCGGTGCCCGGATGGCGGCTCAGGCCGTCACTCGGGGCGCATTCCGCCCCCCCACACGCTCCCCTCGCCTCGCCCCGTCCCCTCCCCTCCGCGGCGGCGGCTTCGCCCCGGCCCCCGCCCGCCGCCCGCCCGCGGCCGAGGTAGGGGAAGGAGGAGGGGGGGGAGGAGAAGAGAAGGGAGCGGGGGGGGGGGGGGGGTAACAAAAATTAAAAAAAAGGAAAAAAAATCACCAAAAAGCGGAAAAACGCGCCGACCCCCCAAAAACGCCCCAAAACAATGAGCGCGGCGCGGCGGCGGCGGCGGCTCCCGGTGGCGGCGGCGGCGGTCGGTTGGCTCCGGGCGGCTGCGCCCCGCTGGCTCGAGCCCCCTGTGCGCGTCGGCGGCGCTCGGCGCGGCTGCCCCGTGCGGCGGCGGGGCGGCCCCGCTGCCCCGGCCCGGCCCGGCCCGGCCCGCTCCGCCCGCGCCGCGCTCCGGCTCCGCGACAAGATGGCGGCTGTTGATTCCTCAATTAAAAAAAAAAGTTTTTTTTTCTCTTCTCTTTTCCAGAGCCCTCGGGGGCGGGGCGGGGGCGGGGCCTGCGCGCTGCGTCACCGCGCTCGCGGCGCGGCCCCGCCCTGCCGGAAAGGCGCGCGCGGCGCCGGAAGCGCCCGGCGCCGTCCTCAGTTGCTCCGCTGAGGGTCTCGGGGACGGCGGGGGGAGGTCGGGCGGCGACCCCGCCCCACACCGTGCCTGGGGTGCCGTGCGCTCGCTCTCCCTCGCCGTGCCCCGTCTCGGTGCGCTCCGCTACCGCCTCGGTCTCCCCCGTTTGCTTCGATCGGGGCTCCCCCCGCCGTACTCCCTCACAGCGTCCCCTCTCCGTCTCCTCTCAGATGTTTCAGGTGCCTCCTCCCAGTACCCCCTCATAGTCTTCCTTCAGTCCCTTCAGAGTGCTTTTCTTCCCCCCCACCCCACCCCAAAGTCTTCGCCTCGGTCTTCCCCGTTTGCTCCTGTGCGGGGTCCCCCTCAGGACCCCAGATCTGTCCCCTCACACTCTTCTGACTCCCCTCAGATGTCTGTTCCCCATCTCACAGTGTCCCCCGCATTCTCGCCTCAGTCCCACCAGAGATGTCTCAGTGCTCCACTCACAGGACCCCTACGAGTGTCCCCACAGTCCCCCTTTCCCCTCAGTCGCCTCATAATGACCCCCACAATTTCCCCTCGCAGTCCCACCATGGACGGCTCACTGGCCCTTCAGAGTCTCCCCTCAGTCCCTCAGAGCCCTCACTTCAGTCATTCACCAGCCTTCCCCCTCAGGTGTCACAGTGCCCCCCTTAGTGTCCCCTCCGAGTCTCCCCATGATCCCCCCTTCCCCTCTCAGTCCTTTCAGAGTCATCCCCACAATGTCCCCTTTCAGTCCCACCACGCATGGATCAATGTCCCCTCACAGTCTATTCTCCCTTCATACTCCTCAGAGCTTCCACCCCAGTCTCTCCCCTCAGTTTCACCATGGATGTCCCCTCTCAATCTCCCTCAACTGTCCTCAGTTTTCCCTCTCAGACTCCCCTCAGTGCCTCCCAGTTACATTTCCAGTCTGCCTTCTCAGTCTCACTATGGATGTACCCTCTCAATGCCCCCCTCACAGTCCCCTTTCTCAGTTTTCCCTCAGTCACCTCTCAACTTCCACTCTCAGTCCCACAGAGATGATCTCTCTCAACATCCCCCTCAGTGTCCCCTCTCAGTCACCCCCTGCAGTTTCCCCTCTCAATCCCATGTGGACATTCCTTTTCAACATCCCCTCCCAAGCTCTTAGTGCCCTCATGCCCTCCGAGCAGCCCCACACATGGGTGAGTGTCCCATCGGAGCTGACCCACTCTCAGACACCAGCATCAAACCCAGCCTCACTTTACAAACACTTTCTGCTCTGTCTAGACAGACTTCCCCAGCCCAAAACAGGTTTAGAAGACCAGAGCTCGCACACTTCCATGGATTTCCATACTGGTTCCCAACCTGAGAATCAGGTCGTATAAGCCCCGGTGACGTGTGTGGCAGCAGAGCTCCTTGTACCCAAACTGGTGCTTGGGGCTGTTTTCGTCACCTTCATGTTGGAATGTCTTCCAAGGGCAGCCACAATGAGAGGAGAGGCTGGAGAAGGCTGGACACAATTCTAAGGATGTGTTGATGAGCTCCATAAGCTGAGATGGATTCAACAGCAAGAATTTATTGGTTTAAAGGAGATCTATAATGACAGATTCCTTTGCAAAGAGTAAGTCTGCCTTTTGTTTACTGCAAAACTCGAATTCATTACATTTACTTCTACATTTACATTAATTTCACTACATTTACTTGCAAATTCTGTATTTATTTACATGGTGCCTGTCCTTGCTGAGGTCTGGCTGTAATCACGTGGAGGTCTCTGACAGGCCTCTGCTTCTATCACTGTATTACTCATTAGTTACACAAGTAAGGGCTCTCTGGTTATGCCTGCTTTACTTTCCATCAAAAGCGCCGAGTTCCCATCTGTTTCAGGATGTTTCAGTGTGGGACAGGCTTCGGAGCCTCACAGATGTAAAAGCAGCAGCTCTTGTCCAGCAGCATTTTACTGTGGTAAAAAGCATTTATCCCAGTTTAGGTTAAAGGAAAATGTTTGTGGGAGTCGGGTCAGACTCCAAGGCATGGCCGAGGGCAGCAGTGTCTTTTCCTGGCTCCTGCTTCAACTTTGTAACAAGATTGGTTGGTGTATTTTGAGCTTCGTCTTAGCTCACTCTCTGTGCTTGCTTTGGCCATTACAGCCTGGGCAACCAGAGCTGGTGGAAGGTGTCCCTGCCCATGACAGGGAGAATGAGCTGTGTTCAAAGTCCCTCAAACCCAAACGAGTCTGTGGTTTCTCAAGTACATCACTTACGGATATGCTGGAGTGGCTGACACCAGGAGCCCTCCGCAGCACTTTGCTCCCCTCATGACCCCCTTCCCTGCTGCAGCCCTAACTCTGCAGCTCCAGGATACAGTCAGGATGAAGATTTACCAGATCCTGAGCAGTGCCACAGCTCTGCCCATCTCCAGAGGATGTTCATGCTGCCTGGTGCTGGGCAGCACACCCGTGTCACACCAGCACTGCAGCCCTAAGAGCTGCTGAGCCAGGGGCCCTGACAGCCCCAGTGCTGTGACAGGAGCTGCTGTGGAGGTGCCTCTGAGGGAAATGCCATGTATCCACTGTTGGGAATGGGAAGAAGAGCAGAGGATGTGTGGAGGCCATGATCAGCTGGGAGAGCTCCTCTGTCTTTACAGCCTGTGCCAGGCTTGCCACATCGGTGAAGTCAGAGCAGGGCTGAGTCCCAGGAGCAAGGTGGGAAGGAAAGGAGGTGCTTTGGAGGGAGGGAATCCTTCACCCCAGGCAGTAGGGGCAGAGGAGAAGGATCCTACAGCTTCTGTGTCCTGCAGCTTCTCCACGCTGCAATGGCCCCCTTAGGATGGCCCCAGCCATGGGATCAGAACAGCACTGGGTTACTGGCAGGAGGGAGAGGAAGACCTTGGCTGTTATCCACTGCCCCTGGAAAGAGGGCTATGATTAAATACCCTGGAGGCCTAAGAGTACCTAGCCTGGGGTACCACAGCCCTTTGGTATCAGTATTGCAAGACTTGAATGGCCTCACCCACTGGTAATGCCAAACATGGAACAAGCTCAGACAGAATAGGAGGATTTAATGGAGAGAAACTCTTTGAAAGACACTAGCTATCAAATACATCAATATTCCCAGTCTGGACCCCAGTACCTGGCTCCCTGCTCCCCGCCTGATGGGTAAACCCTTGAAAGGATTCCTGAGGCCTTCATTTGCGGTGCTCAGGAGGGAGGGTGAAGCAGGTGCTTAATGGATAACTCCTTTATTCAGGGACTAGTTCCAAAAGAAATTGCATAATAAAATCTGCACTGCTGCAGCCCATTGCCAGACTTCCTGTCTCCAGAACTAAGCTGCTTAAAGACACAGTTCCTGAGATCCTACCTTCCTTCCCCACCCAAACCATGGAAGAATCATTTCTATAGCTTCTGACCTCAAAACCTTACAGCCAAACAATTAGCTGTGTTTGAATAACTTCTGAGGAGCTCTGCCCTGTAACTGCTAGTCACTGTGGCACCATCAGAGGAGTTCTCATTGGGAATGGGAGTCTGTTTTTCCTGGTTATGTTATATCCCAGCACCTGGTGGCCTTACCATCTCCCTGTGCTGCCTGAGCTGTTCCAGGGTGGAAGAAAAGCCCAGAGCCTGCTGCCTCCTCTCCTGCCAGCCACTGCAGAAGGTGCTGCCTATTCTTTCTGCAGGCACGTCTGTTTACACACACCCTGCACTCATGGGATTGTGGAGCAATTTTATGTGAAATAACTGTTGTTTCTGGCTTCTGATTTTCATTGTGTGTGTGAATTCCGTGGTGTTCAGGAAGTGGTGGTAACCCAGGGACCGCAATCACAGCACTGTTTTGTGTTTAGCTGTGTGTCAGTGAACTTCTGCAAACCCTTGGCTCCTTGGGCTACAGAGCCTGACACACATCCCAAAGGGTCTCCTTGCTTCATTTCATGCAGAGAGAGTATTTGCAGGTGGCTAAACATGTTCTCTGGGTGATATTCCACAAGCACCAGTCAGATCTGATTCTGCTGTCCTTTTCAGTCAGCATTCATTGATGTAAAGCCATTTCTTACCTATTTGTTGAATAGAGTCTAGTGGGGACTGAGTGCAAACTTGGAATTCTCTGTGAGTTGCTCAAAATCCTGCTCATCATCTGTCAGGACCATCTAACTGATGTGAAGGAATCCCCCAAGTAATGGCTGAAGCCACTCACCAAAGCAAGAGTAGCAGTTCAGGAAAAACAGAGTCTTCTGTCATCAGCATAATTGAATCTGTCACTCTGATGGGTCCTTCTTTCTTAAGTCACAAATGTGAAGCCTTTTTGCTGGAGTTGCCTGTAACTTTGTCATGCTTGACAAACTATTAAGAAAAATCTGTATCAATCTTTGTGCTCTCTCTCTGGGTCAAATCCCAGACTTTGAGAGACAACAGTCCATTTGCTTAATTTTTGAAGTAAACTGCCACAAAAAATGTCTCTTTAGGCTCTGGTACATTATAGTTTCTCATCTTTTGGACACCAGCTTGTAACCTACCCCACAGTCAGTTTGAAAATCATATTTCTACCCATAAAATACTAATCTGGGTAATCTGGGCAAGTTTCATGTCTGCCAGCTCCCTTTTAGCAGTTGCAATTAGTGGTTTATGGGTGGTTTCAGCCAACGTGGGCCAAAATAAAGACACAGAACATTTTTTTCCTCTGCAGATTATGGTGAAAGATCCCTTCCCTGAGCACAGAGAAAGGCAGGGTGCCCATAGATAACTCTGGCCACTTGAGATGGGAAGATTTTGGTGTTGCCTTGTCCCCCAGTTATAGATGTGGCCTTCCCATTGCACCATCGGTAGGAGAGGGCATCACAAGTTCTTCAGGTGCTGTCACTCCCAGCTTGGCATGAGCTGAACCCCAGATGCACAGTCTGAGCCTGGGTGCTGAGCTGTGAGCTCAGCCATGAGCACTGCTCACACTCCCTCTGCCAAATTCACTGTGGGCTCCACCTCTTGCCTGAACCCCCAGCTAGGGGCAAGACCTCATCCGTCCCACCAGGGCTGGTGCTTCCCTCCATTCATTCTGTTCCCTCCACACAGCTCAGAGCATCTCAAACTGAGGGATTGGGTGATTCCTCATCCCTTGGAAAGTGTCTCCAGATTCCTCCCATCCTGTTTCTGTCCTCTGCTCATTCCTTGACAAGAGACAAGATCTTCCAGTCCCTACACAGAACTGAAAGGAAGGATGGGGCAAGACAGGACAAGGGGGAATGGGTTCAAATTGAGAGTAGGTTTAGCTTAGATATTAGGAAAAAATTCTTCCCTGAGAAGCTGATGAGGCCCTGGCACAGGGTATCCAGAGAAGCTGTGGCTGCCTCTGAATCCCTGAAAGTGTCCAAGGCCAGGTTGGATGGGGCTTGGAGCAGCCTGGGACAGTGGAATGTGTCCCTCCCTGCCCATGGCAGAGGGGTAGAATGAAATAAGGTTTAAGGTCCCTTCCAAACAACACTATCCTATGATCTGTAATCAAGTGCTCAGCACTTTTGACCACACTAAGCATTTCTCCATTCAATTCAGTGCCATCCAAGCATTTATTAACCTACTTGGACACACTGCATATCTCATTTGTGGAAGTAATTCATTACTATAAATCTCATAATCATTTTTTTTTTTTTCTGTCTCTACATATAGCTCACATTTTTTTCTAATCAGTAGCAATGCTCACAGCAATGCAGTGATTTCACGTAAGTGTCTGGGGTGACATTTGGAAATGCCCTTCTTGTGTTCTGGCTGACAGTCCTTATTTTTTGCTGCAGCAAAATCTGGTGTTCCCAAGAAAACTCTGGCCAAGCTCACAGTCTCACCACCATCCTGTTAGTCACCTGTGTGCAAAATTCTGCTGAGCCACTGTCAAGCCAGGCCATGGGGACACTGGTGGCATTTTTCCCTGCTCTGCCATTGTCCTGGTTGGTGGAGGCAGCCACAAGAGTCCAGCTCTGCAATTCCTCCTTCTCCCTACAGCCTTGCCTGTTCTTCTGCCTCTTCTCTTCTTGCTGTCAGTCACAGCTTTAGTGCAAGACTTTTCTCAAGGATCTTCATTCCTGGGAAATTTTCTGTACCTTCTCATTGTTAATCCTGGCTCCCACACCAGCCTTTAAGCTTTTTGCTGTGGATTCAACTCATCACAACTCTTGAAAAAGCTTTATTTTTCATCAGAGACCCTGCTGAACTCCCATAGTCATCCAGAGAGCAACCCCAAGCTCTTCTGCAGTGTCAGCCTCTCTCTGCTGAGTTAAAAGCCAGCTGTGAAATGTTTTGAATTCAGGTGGCAGACAGGTCCCTCACCCTCTGCCTTAGGCTCCAAGAGTTAATTCTGCCCAAGTTCTTGGAGAATGGGACTCTTGGAGAATGGTGGCTGCCCTGTCCTTGCTCTGGCACTGCCACATGCAGTCATAGAATCCCAGAATGGTTTGTCTGGGAAGGGACCCCTTTTGTTCCAACCTTGTGCCACGGGCAGGGACATCTTCCACTATCCCAGGTTGTTCCAAGCCCCATCCAGCCTGGCCTTGGACACTGCCAGGGATGGGGCAGCCACAGCTTCTCTGGGTAAACCTGTGCCAGGGCCTCCCTACTCTCCCAGGGAAGAATTTCTTCCTGTGGACTGTGCGCTCCTCCCATGGAGGAAAGGGCCCCCAGCGGCGACCAGGAAGCCTTTCAGGGCTGGGACTTGGAAAACTGTCCTGCTGAACCAGTTCCAATTTGTATGAAATTCTTCAATATTCATCAGGGCAGGGAGGGCATTGAGCTGGGTTGACAAGGGGAATACATTAACTGCCTGTTTGTGCCTCCAGCCTCGCTCTTCCCCCACCACAAGAGTTCTTTGCTTGCTTTGGGTAAAAAAGGAGCAACTTCCACAGGAGCTTGAAGCTCAGTGCTCACTGCTTTGGGACCAGTAGGAAGTGGCACTGGCCCAGCCCCACATTGCCTCACAAGCTGGATGATGATGACTCTTTTCACCTTTTTTCTAGCAGATAAGATGTTTGTGGAAAATTTCACCTTGGGCAGGTAACTCTTATGTTTTCAGGGCTTCAGAAAACTCCCCAGAGTTTCAGCTTTCAGAATTCAGAAAGCACTGAAACCTTCAGATTTATTAATTGACAGTGAGAGCACCTAATTTCCCTGCTGTGTGAGCAAAATTTTAAAAACAGCTTTTACCTCCAAAACTGGGAAAATAAAGAAAATAAGAAAGCACAAAATTACTAAAACACATCGATTCACTCACCTCCCCCTCAGCAAATTTTTCACATGTTTGTTTCAAACCAAATTCTTTATTTTTCCTTGTTATGGCAACAACCAGTTCAAAGGCATCACTATTTCTCCAGCCCTGTGGTTCTCTCAGGCAGCTCCTTGGGCAGCTGGATGCATCTCTCATGCATCCCAGTTGGATGCATGTTGCAGCCCTCCTATCTCCTTGTTTTGGCTGCCTGAATCATACCTGGCACTTCTTGGGGTGCCCAGCACAGAGCCAAACACAAACTTTTCCTGGTGACTCAGTCCAGAGTTTCTCCCAAACACAACATGAGGGCTTTAGCTGGAAAACTTTATTTCAGCGTTAATCGTATTTCACTGTAAGTTCACATGAACTCCTAAATAATAGGTTCAGGTGAAAGTAGAGCTAATTATTGTCATTATGGCTTCTGGCTCATAGAAATATGGAATGACAGACTGGTTTGGAAGGGACTTTGAAGACCATCCTGTTCCAGCCCCATGGGCAGGGACACCTTCCACTGTCCCAGGCTGCTCCAAGTCCCATTCTGCCTGGCCTTGGACACTGACAGGGATTCAGGGGCAGCCACAGCTTCTCTGGGCACCCTGTTCAGATTGAGGGGATCACAGCAGGGCAGCAAAGTGACTGAGGTGCTGGTGATAATCAGCACAGGAAAAACTGGGATCATTTCCTCTGGAAAACCTGTGAGACAATGATTCCAATGAGGTGCTCTACTCTGTTGCTTTCAAGGTTATCAAATAAATGATCACCTTCCCAGCTATGGTGTCCCATTCTGTGATGTTAATGGCAAGAATCTCTTGGCACAGGATGTAATTTGCCTGGGGAAATTAGTTTCAAAAAAGACCAGAAAGTTAAATACTATTGCAGAGCTTAAATGAAGGCAAATAATTTTATAGCCAAAATAATATTTTTCTATGATAAATTATGTAGAAGGCAAGAGTAATAAAATGTGATGCTCCAGGGAATAAAACAATCCCTGTAAAGGTCAGGGAGCTCTTTTAACGTACCTGCACTTCAGTCCAGATGCATTTTAATTTGTTTGGGTTTTGTGTCCTTGGTTGGACGTGATATTCTTTCCCGAGCTCCTCAAGGCCAAACACCTCATTGGGTGGACAGAGAAACCTTCCCCAGCTCTCTCAAGATACTGCTCCATCCTTTGAAGCCTGCGGCAGATGATTTCTGTGACACTCCTGTCCCATCCCTGCAAGACTTGACACACTGCAAGGCCTTGGTGGCATCTCACCCTGTGACTTGTGCCTCCACGATTTTGCTGTTACCATGGTGAATCCCATGATACCAGGATGAGCTTTTCACCCCAAGCTGTCCACCCTGGGCGTGGTGGTTAATTCCTGTGCTGTGGAGTTTCATGGCTTGGCTGTCCATGTGCTTCTGTCTTAGATCAGCTGAGGTCGCTTGTCTTCCTGTCTTAAGCCAGCAGCACATTAAGTGCTAAGATGAGAAATTCCCTTTTTTCCCTACTTTTCTTCCATCCCATATCAGCTTATCCCAGCCTTGTGCTTACCAGGGAAGTGGAGCCAGATCAGCTCTCAGTCACCCAGCCTGAGGAGCCATGACTGTCATGCTGGAGCAGGGCCTGACAAACTGCTGCACCTGATCTCAGTGCCCCAGCCCCTGCACACTCAGTGGATGGTCACTCCATTAAATCAGCCCATGTGGCCCCTCTGCCAGGTCAGCTCCACTCCCCACAGCCCAAGCCCGCTTCTTCCTGCTTGCCCAAAGGCTTCTCAGCTGCATTCCAGGTTCCTCTGTCATCCACACAGGATGACACTTGGTGCTCATTTAGAGCAATTTACCCGGCTGGTTTGAATATGGGAGCTCTGAAATGGATTTCACACTTGTGAAATAAACCCAGACCCAACTTTTTCACAACGGCTGTCAGTGATGTTCACAGCATCCTGAAACGCTCGGGTGGAATTTGCTCGTGAGCTTTGTAGAATTACCCTTGGGGTAGAGTAAATATGGGAGAATTTGAGTTAGGAAAGACAAATTGCATTATTGAAGTGCTAAAACATGACAGAGCTGTTACCTCAAATCTGTATTATAAAACTACCCAAAGATTTGATAAAATACAGGATTTTCATAGAATCACAGAATGATTTGGGTTGGAAGGAATCTTAAAGCTCATTTTTTTCCACCCCCTGCCATGGGCAAGGACTCCTCCACTGTCCCAGGTTGCTCCCAGCCCTGTCCAGCCTGGCCTTGGACACTGCCAGGGATCCAGGGGCAGCCACAGCTTCTCTGGGCACCCTGTGCCAGGGCCTGCCCACCCTGCCAGGGAACAATTCCTTCCCAATATCCCATCCATCCCTGCCCTCTGGCAGCGGGAAGCCATTACCTGTGTCCTGTCCCTCCATCCCTTGTCCCAAATCCCTCTCCATCTCCCCTGGAGCCCCTTTAGGCATAAAGGTGCATGACACAGATCACAACACACAATACAGATACCTGGACATCTTCAAAGAAGTATCCAGTAATCACTGCAGTCATTACATGCTCCTGGTTTCACCCCAGCCTTCAATTAGAGATGTTTGCAGTGATCTGCCACTTCCAGAGCAAAGGCAGCTCCATCTTCTCTTTCCTCAGTTCTCCTGGAGGAAGCAGTGACCCTCTGCACTCCCCCACCAGTGAGAGTTCCCACCACAACACTGGGACATCGTGGCTTTGGTTATGACTTTGCACCATTAGCTGAGCCCAAAGTAACAAAAAAACATCCCCAAACTGTCTGGCTTTGTCTTTTCCTGGAGTTTAAGTCCAGTTGAAGTCATTAGATGTTTATTTTTTTTGCATTTTTGGATGTCACAGGTCACTGCATTTCAGGTGAACATTGAGCCCTGTCACTCAGGCCAGATTAAAACCCAGCGACCCTGGGGAGAGCAGAGCTGCTGACATGGGCTAACATGGGAAGTGATGAGGTGCCAGCATGGGCCTGGCACTGCCAGGGAGGGATTGACAGTTCACAGCAGCAGCCTGGTGCTCCAGCCTGATGAAAGGAGGATGATCCAGGCACCCTGAGCCCTCTCTCTCCCCAGCAGGCACAGGACACTGAGCTTTCAGACTGGATGATTTCAAAGCACTTGGACAAGGCAAGAAATCCTGGTGGCTTCACCTCCCAGCTCCCTGCTTGCAGGCTGAGCCCTTCCTCCCAGTCCCTGAATTCAAACCGTGTGGTTGAAAGGAGCTAATTTTGCTTGAAAGGCTGCAAGCCCCAGTGCAGGCACCGCTCCCCTCACACGCTGTCGCAGTACGCAGCCATTGCTGCAAGAGAGCTGAGGCTCATTTCAAGGTTGAATTTGTCCAGCTTCAGTCCCTGGGATATTTACATCTCTGGAAATTATCTGGGGATGCTGCAGTCCGTCATAGCAGAGCTGCTGCTTTCCTTGGCCAGATCTCTGGGCAAGTGCTTGGATTTTAACACTGCAATGTCCCTACATACACCCTTCTCTGTATTCTGTATTTTTTTTAAGATTAAGGAAAACGTATTTTATTTTCAAGCTTTTCTTTGCGAGGACCAGATACTCTTTTTAAATGACAAGAGATGATAATCTCGTGCATTTGCATGACCCCAATGGTTAAAAGAGTCCTTTAACTAAACCATTGCCCAGATTTTACCAAAGACACGTGGGGCTGATGTACGTGAGGGCCACTGACACCCAGCATAGAACACATGAGCCCTGAAGTACCTAAAATTATCTCACGTTGGCTTTTGAAGATAAGTCTCCACCCTCCATTCAGAATGACAACTTTTGGCAACAACAAGAAAACAGAAATGACAGATGGTAACAAAATCTGGTACACAAACATGACAGTAGGCAATATAATGAACATTTCACCCACTCCTTCATTTATGCTAATCGGTGCTTTTGAGCAACCGGAATTGTTCTGCCAGACAGCCGCAGATCTGAAGCACGGCACAGCAAATCTCAGAGGGACACCAACCTGAAACCAGGGTAAAACCCCACCAGGGGACTCTCTGTGAATGAAATGAAGGTATCACTAAACTCCAACCCTGAGAAAATCCCCTCACTCCTAAACAGCACATCCCGCCCTGAAATTCCTACCCTGAAAACACATCCACAAAACAGAGGCAGTTCGGTTTTCCTGCTACCCAAAGCTTCACCAAAATTCAGAGGAACCAGCAGAAATGAGAAGCAGCAGCCTTGCAGTGCAAGTGAATCGCGCTAAATAAACGTATTTGTTACGGCAACAAAAATTTCCTCTAAGAAGCGCTTTCCTCTCAGGCTCAGCTCTCTGGGATGGACTCTGTCCCTGCAGGAAAATGGTTACTCTTCCTTTTGAAGCCCACTTATCTCACGCTGACATTCTCAGCGGAAGGTGCTATGTCACCCACAAACCTCCTTTTATTTCCTATAAAAATGTAAATCAGCCTATTTTTTCCCCCCAACAACCTTATGTAATGAGCAGTGTCCTCGCTCAATCATTTTGAAGACGTGCTTTAGCCTCTATTTGATGCAGGAATCTGTAGGACTGAAACCATTCCTCCCTTTCCTTCCCTGATATTTCAGTGCTTGCTCCTTCGCCTGCTGATGCAAAGCTCTGTGGCCATTCCTGGCATGAGCAGCATCTAAAGACATCTCAGAGGGAAACAGCAACATCATTATATTCTCCCAAGGATATAAAATAAGTTTTCCCACAAGTAAATTGCCAATCCTTTCAGGAAAAGAGGGGCAACCTTGAGCACTTGCCCTCAGAGCCAGCTGGGATGTGTAATTGAACAAATCTTTGTATATTTGTGACTATAGATGAGGCTGGTCCTCCATGATCAAAATTTCAAGATACTGCCCTTTACAGAACCCAATTTTCCTTTGCTTAAAGCACTGTCACACATTACCCATGGCAGATGGAACGCTTTCTTCTGAGGGCAGAATCACAGTGAAAAAACAGGAAAAAATAGCGAATTTCGGTCAAAACATTTCAGTTGCTTTTCCATGGTCTTCATGGGTTTCTGGTAACCAGGTCTGCAAACCCTACACTCAGCCCCAAGGGAAAGGGCTGGAGATAAATCTTTGTGTCAGCAATTCATCACAGAGAACCAGAAATCTCCCACTGTCCTCATGAAGATCCACACAGACTTCTCTGATCTGGGGAAAACTTCACTTCTCCTGCTTTCTGCCTTATTCATTTGTCATTTCCTGCCCTGGATGAAACATCCCAGCCTGTTTAGTTCTTCCTTGGGTGAAAGCTACTTCATTTCTTTAATAATCCTTGATGCCCACCTCTTCTAGACCCTCAGTGCAAAGCCACGTATCAATTTTGAGTTAAGGGAATCTCAACACATGGAGCAGTTGGAGCAGAATTCCTCTGTGGATGGAGTCATGGCAGACCAGGGTTTCCTGTTCTCTCTGCTTCAGTATGAATCATTCCTAAAAATAATGCCCCAACCATCTCCCAGACTTGAAATGCTACAGAAGCACTGACCAGTAGGGCTGGAGTCTTCCACAGACCCCCACACTGCAGCCCCTGGCTGCCTTCATAGCCTTTTTATAAATGGTTTGGGTTGGAAGGGATCTTAAAGCTCATCTTGTTCCACCCCTGCCATGGCAGGGACACCTGCCACTGTCCCAGGCTGCTC
>VRYO01002014.1:14143797-14206516 GCA_009812075.1 Sialia sialis
TCTTGGAGCATCTCCATGGGCTCCCCTGCACTCACTTCAGCAGCTCCATGTCCTCCTGATGCCGGTGCCTCAGAACTGGAGGCAGCTTTGCAGGTGTGATCTCACCTGAATCCCACCCTCACCTGCTGCCTATGCTGTGGGATAATGCTGGCTTTCTGGGCTGTCCCTTCAATCCATAGGTACATAATGTCAACTGCTAAAAGATAAACTATTTTTTAAAAGGTATTTTTCAAGGCTTTACACACACAGGCTTCCCATCCCCTCTCACCCATACTCTCCTTTTCCTCTGCCTAATTTCAGAGTAAGGAAGCCACACACGATGTTTTCTCTCCAGGGCATGGTGAACTGGCTGGCTGGTTGTGTGATGAGAAGGAATCTGTCCCGAGACACCGTGAGGAGGTGGGATCTTCTGCCTGCTGTTTGTCATAAGAAAGGGAAGATGCCTGTGTTCAGCTGCTACTGAAAGAAGGAATGCCAGCTCAAAACCTGGAACATCAGCTTGGGAGGATGCTGCTGGGATGTTGCTGTGGCGGAAGGAGGCTCAATCCCATGTCCAGGTGTGTTCACAGGGGTCCCACAGCCGGGGGTCCCTGGGTGCCCCGGAGCTGCCTGGCTATGGGGTGTGTGGGGCACTGGGGGCCGGGATGTGCTGGTGGATGCTCTGGGTTGCTTTGCTGAAGCCTGGGCCAGGACCCCCGACAGCCTCCAGCTCTGCCGAGGCTGTCCCCACGTCCCCGGCGGGTTTTGCCCGCTCGCTGGACACGCTCAAAGTTCACGGTGCTATAAATACCCGGGCGCAGGGCTGCCAGCGGGGCCGGCCGGCGCGGGGGGGCTGCTAAAACCCAGCGGGCTTTCGTGTCAATTAACCCTGTGCGTGCACGAGTCCCCTCTGTGCGGTTTGAATAACAGGAATCCTCCAATTCCAAACGTGTCTAAAACCAGAAGAGAGCAGCAAACTCTTTCAGTGGGCTGATTCCTGCCGGGAAGAGCCCTGGGGTTGGTACCAGGACTGGAAGAGCACAGGGCGCAGGAAGATGTTGCAGTGGACGGGTGTTCTGTAGCCAGGCACATTCACAGCTTGGGCAGGTCCTTGTGCTGGGGATGCAGTGATGTGGATCCAGCACGTCTTGGGTCCCCCCATAAAGCAGAGGCTGCCTGTGCACCCCACATTTCCCACAGAATAGCCTCATGCTACACAGCCCCATGCCTGCCGCCCATGGCCCCACAGAGCACAGCCCACACCGTGCCCTGCATGCCCCCACACACCGCAGCCCTGTCCCCCAGCCTGTCCCGTGTCCCCGGCACCATCTGCAGGACTCGTTCCCAGCAGAAGCGCTAAAACGCATCAAAAAACTTGGAGCCCAAGAGAAGCACACTAAATCAGTACAGGCGACAACCCCGGCTTGGGGACAAGCCCCAAACGTGGAGCCCTCCAGAGGTGCCACCCCAGGCAGAGCACGGCACATCGCCTGCAGCAGGGTGTGAAGCGGCTCCCCGAGAAGACGCCTGTGGCCCCAGCCACAGCTGCACAGAGCCCTTTCGAGGTGCTAAGCGTTATTTTTTCACCATTTTCCTCCCGCACCTTACCCTGCCGGGCTGAGGGGAGAGCCAGTCTCTGAGAAGAGCCTCTTGCCCCTTTTGCCTGCTCAAAGCACGGGAGATGGGAAGCTCGGAGAGAACAGAGGATAAGGCGGCAGAGCAGAGCTCCACGGGCTGTGTGTTACCCCTGCTCCTGCTGAGGCTGGACACAGCTCACACATGGCTCAGGGACAACGGCTGAGGACTGAGCAAAGTCCTGGTGACCAAAGGTGATCACAGCTCCAGCGGGGCCAGGCTGCCTCCAGCACAGGGCCGCACATCCCCGTGGCCCCGCAGGCAGGGGTGACCCTGTCCCCTGCCCTCAGGCGTGCCGCGGCTGCGAGGGACCATGGGTCTTGCTCAGGTCACAGTGCCACCAGAACACACTCATTTCAGCCTTGGAAATGTCGCCTTTTGGGTGCCTTCAGGCCAAGCAAAGGCACATTCATCACCTCACTCTCCACCATCTCCTTTCCTCCCGTCACCACCGCAGCTCCCGTGCTGCCAAACACCTCCTTGTTGCACTTGGATATCGTGGCTCTTCCTGACGCTTTCTTGACTAGAATTTTGGGTTACTCAGCTCCTGTGGCCGACAGGGTCCTGCCCCATTCCCCTCGTTCCCTGGGCTGCTCTGGGATGTGGCCCCAGAGCTGATCCCTCAAGCCCCGGGGTCGCTGTGAGAGGCACTGCCGGACTCTGTGCCCGGTGCAGCACCGGAGCAAAGGAGCCTGGAGGGTGGCACTAGGGGGAGATAAAGGCCGGGACATGCCGGGCCCTGCGCCCTTGCCAGCCCCTCCTGTCACCTTGTCCCCAAGGCCATCCTAGCTCTGGCTGCTGGCGGGGACAAAGGGGAGGACTGCAGGTTTCTGCCTATCACAGCCCCGTTGCTTTGTGGGGTCTTTTCCTGGCATCTTCAATCTTTGGGAAGCATCTTTGGCAACGAGGGGCCTTATGGCATTTACACCTTTATACAGCAGGTATAAAAGCAAGAAACTACCTTCTCCCATGTGCATAGACACCCCAAAACCCATCCAATGCTGCAACACCTCAGTTGGAGGCTCAGGCTCAGACTGTCACATCTGACTCCCTTTTCCTAATGCCCCTAGGTGCACAGCACAGCTGTGAAGCCTTTACAGGACCCCACCATCAGCAAACTGGGCATCTTCAGGGCTAAACACCATTTCAGGGGACCTCTGGGTCAAGATACCATCCCGATATCACACAGCTCCTCTGCATGTTGGGAACATCCATCCCCTGGATGTTCCCTTCTCTACAGGCTCCCTGTGACCCCTCCCAGCAGAGATGAGTCCACTAGGCAGAGTTTAGCGAAGCTCCTGGGAGACAAGGAGCTGAACCAGCAGGACCTGTCCCTAACAGAGGTGCTTATGCCCAGCTGGATCACAGTGGCACCCACGGGTGCAGCTGTGGCTCCTGTGGTGTGAATCAGCGCTGGATGCTGGAGCAGGCACTGTGCAACAGCAGCTCTGCAGGCAGGAGCCACATGAGGGGGGAACTTTCCCTTTGTATTTTCTGTGGATTAGAAAGAAAAGTTAAATGATTTCCTCCTTTTCCAGGAGGAGGAGGGATTCAGAGTGTGGCTGACACAGTCATCAAAAAATGCTACTAATACAGGTTTGTACATCACTTGCAATGCCATCAAACCACGGTGCCCTCGGGCCTGAGCTCCCCCCAAAAAAGCCACACAAACTCCACACAAAAAATACCCCAAACCACCAGTCTGCTGCAAAGTTGTGTTTTCTCTTCCACTGCCCATTTTGGTCACAACCACAGCACACAGAGGCAACACTTGCCCCGTAGCCACATCTCTGGTTTGCTCATATCTCCAATTATTTAGAGCTCCAGCTCCACAGTTTCCAACATTCTCTCTCCTAGACTTCATGACTGCCGGCGCTGGAGGGGAATGGGGCTGGTAACATGATAGTGATGTTGGCCTCAGACCAGGAGGCTGGAGGCAGAGGGTGGAAGGCAGAGGGGTGCCCAGGCTGGGGTGTTATCCAAGCCCCTGCAGGAACAAGGTGTCTTTGGCTTGATGTGAGCTGGCAAGAGCAAGAGGAGGGAAGGAGATCCATCGTCAGCACTTTGCTATGCACTGTGCTCCCTGTTCTCCACTGCCCAGACACATGGACTCACCGCTGCTGTGGTGGCATGAGAGCTATTCCCAGGGCTGCTCTCATCCCAGGTTCTTCCTCCCTCTCAGGCCTGCAAAATTCCATGTTCTGCTTCAGCCTGGCTCCAAACATGTGCCCAAAAAGCAGAAACCAAGACAACACTGCTCTTCCCATGCTATGAGGTGAGTGAGGCGCATGCAGCACCCGATGGGTCACCCCATGTGTTGAGTGGCCACTGACAGAGGTGGCTCCAACACAATGCTGTTGTATAAAAGAGCTGACAGTCTGTGCCCAGATCCTGTCACAGCCCCTAAACCCTCAGGGGGCTCTGGTGCAAGTCTGGGGCTTGCATTGTCCCTTACACAGGTTTCAAAAGTCAACCTGGAAGTAAAGACACATTTTTTCTATTTTTCAATAATATTAAATAAGGACAAAAGCATTCCCTGGGATTGCTTAAGGCACTCAGTGCTGTTACTGCAGCCCAGCTTTCCCCCTGTGAAATGCATCATGTGCCACCACGGAATGCCAGTCCAGGATCTTGGGCTGGAAACCCACAGGGACTGGGGCTTGTTTCAATTGTTTCAATGGTTCTTTGCTTTTAACAGATCATTTCTAAGATCATGCCATTCTGCCACACGTTCTGTACATAATTTCCCATCTCCCAGCTTGCACAAATCCTTTGAAAAAGGACATTTCACCTCCAGTGTGCCCCAGGCACTAACACAGCCCCTCTGCAGGCAGAGCCAGGCTCTTCCCAAAGGTTCCCGCTCTCAGGCACCTCGTGCCAAGCCCAGCATGGTCACTTTGTCATCAAGTGCCAAGTACAAAGCATATGCAGGACAGATGGATATGAGTTTATAAGATAATTAAGCATGTTAATGAAGTTCATTTGCATCTAGCTCCTAAATTCCCATAAACTTTGCGAGGCTGGGAAATGAGAATTGCTGCTTGACGTCACAAAGCAGCAGAAGTTTAGTTACCAAAAGCAAAGCAGTGATTAACAAGTGAGACCCAAAGCTGCTGTGGCCAGGCTGAGCACAGCCCTGCAGGTCCCCCTGGCAGAGCCATGACACATGATGGCCCCCACGCCACTGCAGTGGCACAGCCATTAATACAAACTGCTGTGGGCTCTGCTGGACTGACCTGTCACAGAAGCAGAGAGAGTGGGGGGAAATGATTGCTTTAAAGAAAGAACTGACCCAGAGATGAAGGAAAAGCTCTTTGGTGTGAAAAGGAAAGTCAGTGGCTGGTGCAGGAAGCCAGGTGAGAGCACCCTCTCCATGGGCTGCCCCCAAAGCAGGACCAGGGCAGAGTCCTTTGATGAAGTCATGGTGATAGCACAGCAGAGAGGCAGATGGACATTCCCTGGGCAGAGATGGAGCCCAGGGCTTTGACCCAGACAGCACTGGAGCAGCCCCAGGAAAAGAAGAGAACAGCTTGGATTAGAGATCCCCAGGAAATTCCCAAGGATACCTCAGGGTAACCAAGGCAGGAGATGGCAGATGTGCTCTACATTCACCTGCCACAGTGCTGGAGCTGGGAGAGCACTGGGATCCTAGTATGTGGCCAAGCCTGGGCCAGAGCTCACCTGCAAATTCTCACCTCCACAGAAAAAGAGGGAAGGAGGCCAGGCCGTTTCCATCCACCAGGGGTCACAGACTGGGGGGCAGCTCCAGGGGCTGCAGCACCTCTCCATTACCCCCGAGGTGATGGTGGCTCCTCAGAAGTGGAAACCCTGAGAGCGGCACAGCCAGGCGGTGCAGAACCTGGCACCATCCCACACCAATAACCTGTGGGGGAGGTACCACTCACCTTCCTGGCACCCAGGGCAATCCTGGAGCCTCCTGCTTCCAGAGGAGGAAGAAGCCAGTGATCCCACAGAGATCCCATTCTGCAGCATGCCTGAGGTGCCAGATCCCTGGCAGCACCTGTGAACAGGAGATATGGAGCAGCCTCCAGGTTGGCTCTGTTGTCCCCCACTGCCCAGCTTGGCAGCAGGCCAAGCACCCACAGCTCACACGGACAAACAGCCCAGACTTTCAGGAACTGCTGTGAAACATCTCCCTGAGAGACCTTTGAGCTTTTCTTGTTACACATCCTCACACAAACTAACCACGCGCAGGGTGGGTCTTTCAATACATCCAACATTGGTGTATGACCTGTCCTGACCATGAACCAAAGCACAGAGAGAAAAGAAACTTTAACGTGGGCTTATCCAGGACAAGACAAACTGAAAACAGCAAGACTGGATTCGTTTGATATACCTTCACCAGATTTATTTAAAAATATCCCTTGGCAGTTGACAATCACCACGATCCACAATCAGAACCTGACTGGACAGCACTGGAACAGTTTTCACCTACAGCAGAAGGAGAATACCTGGGACACTCAGCAAGGCCTACACACCCCCACTGGCATTAAACACTGGGCTGGCACTGAGGAGCCCAGGGTAAATGCTGGCTGTGGTGCCAATTTAACACCGGTGTTACCGCGTGCTCTCATACTTACTTGGTCTGTGGGAAAAACAACAGATGCTCAAAATATGGGGGAAAAGAATCAGTTGGGACCCAGCAAAACCGGACCCCATTGCTCTTTGATTCCACCAGCTCTTGCTGTGCTGCAGCACAGTGAGAGTAGGGAAAGGGAAGCTGGACAGTGTGGCTGGACACATTCAGATGCTGTGGCTGCCTGGTGGGAAGGGTTTGGTGCTGCAGGACCAGTGGTGGTGGTCACTAGTCATTGAGAGGCAGCAGCATCCAGAGGAAACCTTCACATCTGCCAGGTCAAACCCTGACTGAGAAGGGCTCAGGGCTTCATTAGGGGTTTCATTCCCCAGTGAAACCTGACAAAGACACAGTGGGAAGCTGACAAGAAACCCCGAGAGAAGTGGGAGGTGTGGGACAGACAGAAGACAGACATGGGGTTTGCTCTTTGGGTCAGATTCTGGTTTTGGAAGTATCAAGGCTCCCCTTCTTGCCAGCCACTGCTGCTCAGCCTTGCTCTGTGGACACTCACTCCAGAAAAAATGCCTCATTCCCCTTTCCAAGCAAGTTAAGGGGATCTGAATAAGGCACTGGAATTCCAGAGTAAACCATCAATGTTTTCTGCCAAAGAGAAAAATAACTATTCAAAGGTCATCCCCAGTTTTGGCCAACACAAACTCCCTGCAGGGAAAAGCTCTGCCCAGCAGGGACCTAAAGTGGCTGCAGAGGTGCTGCCAGTGGTGCCTGCACAGCCCCTTCCCAACACTTCAGAACTGGATCAAAACAAGGAAAAATCAGCAAGGAGTCGTCTCCTCACCTTGGGCACCGGGAACAGGAAGGTCATTCACTGCCAACCAACACATCCAAGTGCAGCACAATTATGTGACAAATGCCTTCTGTGTTTAAGATGCCTCCTAAATATGCACCTAATAAAAAATTAACTTGGTGGCTTCACGATTATCAAAGAAACATTGTTAAAAGCCAGATCCAAAACAGAGGGCTGAAAAACCTATTCCAAACTATTCTTCTTCCAGATCATGTGCCAAGGGCTGTGGCTGAAGCGGGGCTGGAGCAAAAATACAAAAGCAAAAACGATTTGGAGTTGACACAGTGTATTGTGAATTACTTCTCAGCTTTTCTACATCTAAGAGAGCATGAAATGGTCGGCCGTACAGTGGAACAGTTTAATATACAATTGATTACAGAGCCGCAGATAACACGCGTTGCATCTATATACACACAGAGCTTCATATTTCACAGATACAACTTGTCGCCATCTCGGTTTGTCCACGAAGCATTGGCACGGAGTATTTACAGTGAGGCTGCTGCGAGGAAGCCCCGTCCCCCGCACAGCCCTGGGCAGGGGGTGTAAACAGAGCAGGTCTCTCTTTCTGCAAGGTAGGGAGAAGGGAACACGGGCTGTGCTGGGCAGGAGGGAAAGGAACCAGAGATACCAGGAAAAAATAATGTTCAGCTAACCTGGAGACTTCAAAACACTCAAATTTGCCTTTGAAAATACTTTAACTGAAAACTGTTCTCAATTGATTTTCAATTTGTAATTCAATGTTTCAATGGCATTTTCAATTAATGCTTTCTATCCATCTGTCTTTCCATCCATCCCCACGTGTGCTTTTGAGCAAGGACAGAGAGTGCAGAAGCCCTGGGTCACTGCTGAGGGAGCTTCTCAAGGAAGCAGGGGACGCTGGGGGGCTGTGCTGGCTCCCAGGCCCACTCCTAGCCCTTGGCAAACCAAAGCCAACCCTCGTTTCAGCTGATCACTCTGAAAATAATCCTTCTTGGGCTGTTTGTAATCAGGTACCACCACCCTCGACTCCCAGTGATGGCTTTCACAGGGGGATCACTTGTGGGTGTCCCTGTATGGACAGAGGATGGGCAGTTCCAACCCCAAACCCCAACCCCAGCCCTTATCCCCAGCCCCAGCCGGTCGTGGTCGGACACAGCGCTCTCATTCCTAGTGCAGGCTCTCAGTAAGCAGCTGCAATTTGCTCAGTGAGAAAAGCAAACCAACAGGCAGGAGGGAAGGTGCATTTAGCAAGGTGCCATGCCCTGGCTGCACGGAGCAGGCAGCAGGATCTGCCCAGGAGCAATCTCCCCAGAGCTCAGCTGCTGGAGCCGCTGCTGCCCAGGCACCACTACAGGACCTGAGTGGCAGCTCCTCCTCCACTCGGGCTGGCTCCAGGGGCACACCCAGCTCCTTCCCAACTTTTCCCATCGGTGCTGAAAGGACTAAAGGGCGAGAAAGGAGGAATGCAGCCCCTGCCACCAGCAAAGACAATGTTTTCTGCTAAGTTAAGAATTTAGTTTAATGGAAAGAAGGAGCTTTCCTGAGCAATTGAACACCTAAAGCCATCCAGCTGGCACTGGGCAGTGAGGTGACTTTCCTGAGTGCACATGGGGAAGCTCTTTTACCTGTTCCTGGGGAACTGGGTGAGGGTGGCCAAGGTCCTTGTCATCTCTGGACGCTGCTGCTGCCTCCCTGCAAACCAGAGACAGCCCCCACCGAGCAGGAACAATTCCCAAATATTCAATGCAACCTCAGAACTGTGTTTCCTGTCTCAGCAGATGTTGGAGTTGTTAAGGCTCTTGGCTTTGAAGAGTTTATTACTTTGGAAGTTTAAAGCTGTACTTGCAGTAGGGTGTAACAAGTCTGTCTCAGCATATGTATTATGTATCTCTGTATCTCAGCATGGGCTCTGAAACCAGCAGCAGTTAAATTGGGGAGGGGGTCACTGGTAACTGTGGGCTCCTGGAACATCTACTGGTCCCAGTGGGACCATCCAGTACCTGTGCAGTGGCCAAACCCTGGCTGAGGCAGCAATGTAGAGTAGAGCTGGCAGTGCTGCCACCTCCTCCTCTGGACATGGTGGTGGGGTACATCCAGTACTGGAAATAAACCCTAGACAGTGCTCTGGGCTCACCTGGAAAAGGCAAAGCTTGAGTCACTGCAGAGGAATTTCCCCTTGGGCACACCCACAGATGGACCACCTGCTCTGTGTCCTTCCCTGTCCTGAGCTGGATCTCTCAGCACAAATCTATACAAACCATCTTCAATTCCACTTGCACTAAGGTAGAAACAAGGGAGGGAGGAAAAGAAAGAGAAACTTGGGAAAGTCACTTTGACTCATCTGAAGGAGGATTTGAGAATTGATGGCTAAATCAGTGACATGCAAGTGACATGGTCGCACTGGCTTACACCACATATCCAGAAATGAGCTGGATAACAAATTGGTCAGAACATCACCGATGAAAATGGGAACTTAAAACTTGTACCAACTGTTCCCAGCCATGAGCTTCTCTGCAGTTCTTCAATTCAGTGAATGCTGCAACTTCTGGACACTGAAATCCATTATGTGCATGGAGATGCTCCAAGGGCTGGAGCCCCTCTGCTCTGGAGCCAGGCTGGGAGAGCTGAGGGTGCTCACCTGGAGAAGAGAAGGCTCCAGGGACACCTCAGAGCCCCTTGCAGGGCCTAAAGGGGCTCCAGGAGAGCTGGAGAGGGACTGGGGACAAGGGATGGAGGGACAGGACACAGGGAATGGCTTCCCACTGCCAGAGGGCAGGGCTGGATAGGATATTGGGAAGGAATTGTTCCCTGGGAGGGTGGGCAGGCCCTGGCACAGGGTGCCCAGAGAAGCTGTGGCTGCTCCTGGATCCCTGGCAGTGTCCAAGGCCAGGCTGGACAGGGCTTGGAGCAGCCTGGGATGGTGGCAGGTGTCCCTGGACATGGCAGGGGTGGGATGGGATGAGCTTTAAGGTCCCTTGCAACCCAAACCATTCTGGGATTCTGTGCAGTTGCTGCAGTGAGCCAGAAAACAGGGAGAGACTGGAACAAACAACGCCAAGGCTGAGGCAGGAGAGGCTGACAAGTGTCAAACACCAAGGGCTGCTGCCTCAGACACCGATCTCCAGTGTGGAGCTGGCATGTGGGACAGCTCCTGAGGAAGCTGAACCCCACCCCTGGAGCAGCTGTGTGGGAAGACCCTGGGCTCTGCCTCCAGCTCCAGGCCAGCCTCAGGCTGGGGTAGGGCAGCAAATGTTCAGCAGCTACAATAAGGGACCAGGGGGGAAAAGCTTTAAGTATCTCCCACCAATGTGTTTTGTCCAAACTAATATTCCTTCTCCCAAGCCAATATTGACTCCCAAAGGCAAGGAGCAAACAGTCCTTTACATGTATTATAGCCCAGCCCCTTATCATGGCTGAGACACAAGTTCAGTTCACATCAGAAAGGCTTGAAAGAGATTTTATGCAAAATATTTGTATCTTTTTTTTCTACCAGAGCTTTACCCAGTGCCTGCAAAGCACCTCAAACTTCTTTCTATGGCACCCTCAAACTGCACTGCTGTCAAGACACATTCCACCTGTTTCATTTTCTCCTTCAACACCTACAGAGCCTGATGTTTCATTCTCAATGAACTCTTTAAATACGACAAAGACAATAAGCTCCTGCTGTATTTCACCAATAAAACTCTGTACAGAGTTCAGAGGGTGGTGTTAATGCAATTTCAATAAAATCAGCCAATTTTAAGGGTGTCTGGTTCCCAGAAAACAAGAAGAGCTTGAGAAGCCAAGAGTCTGCTTCACACCTGAGGCACCCTCCTGTACAGCACTCCTGGACATGGGGATCAGCCCCTGAAACCACCCAGCAGCTCGTTCCACATTCCCTTCTCCTTGTCTTCCCCATTCCAGACCTGCCAGCCTGCCCCCCACATTCACTGACAGCACTGCTGCACCAACAGCACACACACCATGGGCATTTCAATGGAGTGAACTCTGCCTGTGGCCTCCCACCAGCACACGTGTCAGGAATTGTGCAGCAGAGCCACACAACACTGCTAGAAACGCCTCCAGAGTCATTTTAGTGTCAGGATAAATCTTCAAAAGTGTAAGGGGAGCTGTGAAGGCCCAGCTCACACTGGTTTACAACACAAACAGGTATCTCCTGGCACCTGGAAAATCTCTCCTTCCAAACCATCCCTTGAGAACTGAACTTCTTCATTTGGTTACCACACTGCATTGAAGAGACTGAAGCCCCTGGCAGCCCCACAGCTCCAGCTGGGGGATTCTTGCTGCTGTCTTGGCAATGAGCAAATGGGGCACCATCGGTCACCCATCAGGAGTCCTTCCCCAACCCAGAGTTAAGGCAGAGTACAATCACTGGCAGTTCCCAGAGCAGACAACAGCCCTTGATTTCTGAGTCCAAGAGTGCTGCTGTCCTCAGTGCCTTTATTTGCTTAGTGTCCACAAAGAGAGGCCTTGGTGGGTTTGGGGTTTGGTATTTGGATGTTCCCATAAACCCAACAATAGTCTCACAGCCCCACACCACAGCAGTGTGGGAGCCTTGTGTACATCATAGGCTGGAGGAGAAAGATTTTGCATCCTGAAGTGATTGAGCAATGAGGAGGAAGGTGCTTTGGGTCCAGGTTCCCATTCCAGCACCTTTTCCTTTCGGGTTTCCTCACAGGTTGCCAAGCTGTCCCAGGTGCACGGCTGGGCTGGGGGAGTTTGGTTATTGTGCAGTGTCTGAGGGAGTCAGCACGTCCTGACTGAGCTCTGCCCTTGCACACAGCTGAGCAAGGAGAGGGTCTATAAAACTGGGAGAAAGAAGTGACAGGGAGAAAAGCTGGACTGACTCTAAGACAGTAACATAACACTAGAAGGCATGTAAACAATTCTGGATCATGTTAGCTCCTTGACTGTAGGAAAAGGAATACTGACAACACCTTAACTGAACCAAGAACCCTAACAATGGTTTCAGGAATACATTCTTCAGGTGCAAGAGGTATTTGCAGAATTACTACCTGAAAGTTGGAAGTGCAACCGACAGTGGGGAGGAGGGAGTTGTAACCTAGGGAGAAGGAAGCTCCTGGAAAACTGCACTCAAAACCACCTCACATTGCTGCTCATTGGGAACAGCCCCCAAACAGGCAACAGCATCTATGGCACAGGGATTTGGGGGTGAGGATCCCCTGGTTTGTTGTGTGCTGGCAGATTGAAGATTAATTCTGAACAGCTTTGCTATCCAAGGGAATACTGACATGCATGAACAGCAGCTGTGCAGGACCTGTGCGCAGAGTTCTGTTTAAGTGAGATCCAGAAATCCCACACTCACATCTGGTAAAGGCTTCACAGGCTCCATGCTGACTGTGGAGTGGACATGGATCTCCACCAGCTGAACAGGAACCCCACAATGGATACATTTATTACTCACAGCCCAAAATCACACAGGGATAAGAGGAAGAATCAATGCATTCTGACTCGAGTCAAGATGGAAAGAGCCCCCAGCACCACGCAGCCAGTACAGCATCGCCTTTCCACAGCTCTTCCCTGGCTGATCAACTTGTTTTAGGAATAAAAATTCTTTCAATTTATTTGGTGTCAGAGGGAGTTGGCTGAACTAGAATAGTTGAATGGTCAATATGATCCCCAGCAGGGCACCAAATGCCAGAGAGGGAGGTGGTGGAAGCATGCAGAGGGCAGACTGGCCCAGCCAAAGCCCCCAGCCCCACAGCTCCCTCTGTGCAAGCAGCTCCTGGGCTCCCAGGCCTCTGCTCCCAGGGACCTGCATGGAGCTGATTGCAGGACTGGGAATGATTGTGCTTCTCAGCTCACTACAAGGACTCTTTTCCCTACTGCTGCTTTCAGCAGCAGGAAGGGAGCATTCTGTGTGTGTGTGTGTGTGTGTGTGTAAAAATCCTGAAAAATATTGTGCAGCACCATTGGTTCAGTCCAGAGGGAAGCTGGGATACTCAACTGTGTTTGGTGGCTTCCAAAGTGTTGTTTGGAAACAAATATTGCCTAAGGTAACATCCTCACAGTGGTTGGTAGTTCAAAGAGGCTCAAACACTGTCTTATTACTCCCTTAAACCCATGAACAATTCATCTCTCCCGGTCCCTTCCGCACACAAAAAGTCCCAAACAAAATGAAAAAATAAACAAACCAAGAAACCAAACAGGAATAAAATAAATAAATAAATAAAGGCATTCCCAAAACATTTATTTTGCTTCTTTCTTTCTCTCTCTCCAATCAGCTCAGAGACACCGACGTCACCTACCTTTGCTCACTGAGCCGCGCACGGAGCCGGGAGCCCTGAACTGCAGCACTCCCGCCGTCTCTCCTCTCTTCTGGAAACCTGTCCCCAGAGCTGGCACTGTCCCAACCCTCGTTCCATTCCCACGCATCAGTAACTCATTGGCTATATGGAAAAGAAGAGTATCCAAAGCACATGATGGCACATGGAGGCTGCAGAAAGCATCGGGAAAGGAGAACACAACGACAGCAGCTGCTCCTCCTGCCCTAACTAAAGGCTGAGCCACAGCACAAGTCCCCCTCCAGCCCGACCCAAAGTGTGTCACCCCTGGCCCAGACATTCTTGTGGTGCATTACTGGCACTTTATAGCAGTCTCATATGGTAGATACATGCACATGTCTGTGTGTTACATACAAAAGGTCTGATAACAGTAAAACATTGTTCCGAGAGATATAAAAAACCCAAGGAGTTGCATTAGCCAAAAAAAGTGTTTTGTGAGAAACAACAATAAAAATGATATAACCACAGCTTTTCTTTTCTTTAAAATTAGATAAATACCCAAAGCTATGATTTCACTTGGGGCCTCTGTACCTTGACAGGGAGTCCAATGGAGTATATCTGAAGGCACTTAATATCCTCTACTCAGCTGTAAGATGGTTGCACAGGGAGCTGGGGAGCTTGGGATGTGATTTGGGGCATGGAAGAGAGAGATGGATGAAAACAAGCCCTGAAGAGCCATGATCCACACAGCCCCAGGTGCCAAAATGAACACAAACGTACAACCCAGGTGTGGAGAAGGTCTCTCTTGAAAAAGAAAACTGCCAATTGCAAAAGTTTGTGTGTTTCTATGGACAGAGCACTTCATGCAACTCTGACAGTTCATCATACACTCTTAGAGATATTTAGCTTTGTCAGTTCATTGACCTCCTCAGTCCCCGCTTCCTCACAGTCATCCTTTTCCACGGCTTTGCCAAAGCTGCACCTCTCCTCTGCCTTCGCCACATCTTTCTGGAGCTTCTTGGCGGAAGGAAGGATGTCCTTGGCTTCTGAGCTGTCTGTGCCATGGGCTATCTTATCAGAATTCTGTACAGAAGGCACCAGGTTGGCGATCTCGTCCGTCGGAGACCGCCCGATGCTGCCATCCACTTGAACCCGAATGTCTGGAGATATGGACAACTGGTGATGCGGCACGATCCCGTTGTCCATGCACTTGGGGTAAAGGTAGGTCTTCATCTGACCCTTCCCCTTCACATTGACTGTCCCCCTGTAGTCAAAGTCATACCCCATCTTGTTGAGGATGCGGTAGCTCTCCTCACTCACCTGGATGCGGCACTCGACGCCGGTGGTGTCCATCCTGCTGGCGATGTTCACAGTGTCCCCCCAGATGTCATACAGCAGCTTGGTGGTGCCGATGACCCCGGCCGTGAGGGGGCCGTGGTTGAAGCCGATCCGGAGCTTAAAGTTAAACCACAGCATGTTGTTGTTGAAGTCATCCACCACCCGCATCATTTCTTTGGCAAATTCAAAAAGGGTCTGCAGGTGCCCATGGGGATGGCTGCTGTCCTGGCACTGCGAGGTGTTGAGCCCCGAGGCTGCCATGTAGGTGGCCCCGATGGTTTTGATCTTCTCGATGCTGCTGTAGTGGGGTTTGCTCAGCAGCTCGTCGAAGTCCCCGATGAGCTCGTTCAGGACCCGGTAACACTCCTTGCCGCCCTCGTAGTTCTCCTCGTAGAACTCGCTGAAGTTCACGATGCTGGCAAAGATCACCCCACCGCTGTCGTGGTTTTTGGAGTAGCTCTGGGACACCTTCAGCTGCTCGGCCACGTGGTAGGGGATGATATTCCTCAGCAGCCAGTCTGCCTGATCCCTCATGCTCTGGATCTTGGTGCGGTGCAGGTCGGCCTCCACGTCGCCGTGGTAGTGCAGGCGGTAGCTGACCTCGAACTCGCGGTTCAGGAACCAGACGAGCAGGAGCAGCAGGAAGGACACCAGAACCACCTCCTGGCCGATGAGCTCCGCCGGCCGCTGCGCCGCGCTCGGCGCCGAGCTGTTGCACGGGCTCTTCCTGGAGCTGCACAAAGGGGACAACACACAGGGGCATTCTGAGTTATAGGGCATGGCAATCCCTGCCTCACAGCTAGAAATCCTCAAGTGTGGGAAGTACAGTTACACACTAAATTATAAAATATGACTTGAGAACTTCATCTGCTGTTAAGAAAACGCCAAAGAATTAATTTAATTAGTAAACTCACTGAGTACTTCCTTAAACCCACCAAGTATTTATCATCGTGTTCAGAGGCACAGCCCAATCCTGTTTTAAGGACTTCACCAAGGGCACTGTTATCATTATATCTAAACATATAACCCAAAGCACTGCATGCAAATATGTACCTGTGTGTGCTTAGGTATCTGAGTGCACTGAATGTCTGTACGCGGGGGTGTCTGGGAGTTTTGTGGAGTTTATCTGGTTTTATATTTTTTATTACCTCTACTATTCAGAACCAGCTGCTTTATACTCCTGTGCCTTCCCCTTGTGTCCTCACCAAGGACCAGGAAGCTTTGCCATGTGCCTTTAATGCTACCAAAGCGTTTAGGAGAAGATAACCTTGTAAAAGACACGTCATGGAGAACCCCCAAGGCAGGGGGTAAGAACTGAATGAGCTCTAAGGTCCTTCTGAGCCAGCCCAGTTCTGTGAACTGCATGGAAGTGGGGAACATGGCTGTGCTGACATCTTTTCGATGATAAAACCACTTCAGCTCTCCATGGTGCAGACAGAAAGTTTCTCCAAGTGCCAAGATTACATAAAATAATCAAAAATTCCTGTCTGCCATAGATTGGGAGCAATATTTCAGATCCTCTTGACAGTTCACTGCCTGCCTGTGCAGATTATGAGGTGCTGATGGAGCATCTACCAGTGCCAAACCACCCTGAACGAGGAGACATCTGCACTCTCCAATCTCAACTTTCTTCAGAGATGCAAAGACACAAATTGAATCTGAGAAGGCCCCACCTATGCAGTCCCAGAAGCGAAGGCTAAACGCAGACAGCTTGGCACACGCTCATTTCTGCAGGGATCCAACTGCATTTTTGGGATAAAATCATGGCAAAGCTTGATATTTGATATGAACAGACATGCACTGAAGTTTCTCAAGCTAAGAGATGGTTTCAAAAGGGAAAGCATCACATCAACCTTTCTCCTGGAGAGCCAGAAAGGAATCCATATTCAGCACCTGCCTGCATTTCTCTGGGAAGGCAGGAAGGGATTAAAACTCAGCACAACTGGAGCAACAGCTCAAGAAGAGAAGGCTGAATTTGTCACTGTAACATATGAAAACATTCCTGAGTTAATGTTGTTGCTTCATGTCCCATGGGGGACAGGCTTCCACCTTGGAGATATTTTGGAACTGAACTTTATTACAGGCACAGTTTCTTTCTCTGAGTTTCATTCTCAAATACTTGATTGACAGAAAAGTGTGACAAAACAAAACCACAGCACGGCTGTGAGACAGATGAACCTGCCCCATATCCACAAACATTGCTCTGTGCCACAGTCATTGTATCTCTTCACTTTTTACAGAAATCCTATGGGGAAAAAAGTTTCCAGCAAGTGAGATATTTACAATATGGAGCATGCAGGTTGAATTTCAGATGAAAGATAGGACAGATTACATTGGAAATAACTTCTTTTGTTTTCTACCATAAGTTCTCCCAGGAGAAGTTTTATTCCCTCTTCACAAGGGCACCATGAAAGGAGGAGATGTCCCAGCTCAGAGTAAGGCCTCACCATCAGGTTCCTGTAATTTCTGTACCAAGACCCTCCTTCCTCCTTGGTTCTCAACAGAACCTCTGTAATGAACCTGTTTAACTCCTCCCTTGAAAGACAGGTCAGAGACACAGACAAAGACATGCTTTAGTGGTGGCTTTGGCTGGGTTAATGGCTTGACTTGATGATCCTCACTGGTCCCTTTCAGCTCAGGATATTCTATGATTCCCTGATCTTGGAGGTCTTTTCCAGCCTAAATGACTACTCCCTAAATAATCACTAGAAGGGAACAACTCCTGAAATACAATCCTTGCTACCTATTTTGGAGGTGATAAAATGCCCTCCCAGCTTGATGGGCTTATAAAACAAGATGAGGGGATGGTAGGTAAGAGAAAAGATCTTGGAAAGTAAAAAGAGATGGGGGAAAGTGAGGAAGGAATCTGGATTAAGGAGCACAGTTCAGGTTCTTCTCTGAATCTGAGTTCATTATTTCACATATCTTGTGGGCAGAGATCTCTGAAGGGATCTGAGCAATGACTCTGGTACTACTCTGAGAGTATGAGTTTGATCCAAATAATCTCCTCTAATATCAGACATTCCTGCCACGGGGTTTTATTTAAGTCATTAAAAGCTTTTTATTTGCAATTTGCTGTACAAACACTCCTCAAAGCACTTTAACTCCTCTCCAGTGAATGAAGTGAGCACCACAAATGTTCCACCAGGAAGAGTGGAAGGCAGGATCTGGCGGAATGGCACCTGGGAGCTCTCCATGATCTGCTCAGCGTGGCCTGAGCTCCTGGGCTCCAGCTCTGAGAGCTGCACGTGCAGGGAGTGACTCAGTGACCTTCCATCCATGGGGAATGGGGTGGGATCCCAAAAAGATCCCAGAAAGAAGCTGCAGTGGCTTCTCCAAGCAGGCATTTTTATCCCATGTGCCTCTGTGTGGAGAGCTCTGACTGCAGCCTGCAGCAGAGAGTGACTGCATGGTCCTCGTTTGGAAATCCAGTGTGATGTTGCAGTGAGCAGACACAGAACCTACAGGGCTGGAAATCACCTCCCCAGCAGCAGCCATGACCTGGAGTCACCTCTGGAGTGACAACTCCCCCACACCTCCAACAGAAAGGACCAACCCCTCTGCCCAATCTTTCTCAATTCTACTTTTGATGAGGTGTTGCAGCAGAAAATGATTTAAAAAATCATTCAAATTGAAATCTTGAGCTGACAAGGTTTCTTTAAGTTGAACTGGTGAAATGCTGCCTGGCACAGGCCCCTCACTATTAACTTGGCACCTCCATCCAGCCTGTGAACATGGAACAAGTGAGACTCTGGAGATAGAATCTCCTTTGGCTTGATCACAAATCATGAAGATAATGGCTTTCCACTCACAGAGCTTTCTGGAAAGCCAGCAAACCATTTGGATTTGGATATCTTGCTATAAAGAAAGAGGATGCCTCTGCCTGCTAAATCTGAGAGAAGAATGCAAGGGAGGAAAGGTGTGGAAAAGGGGATCAAACTGCTGCTTTCCAGGAAAAACGTGCAGTGACTGTCTACAAACCCTTCCCTACAAGGAGGTGATTTCAGTCTCCACTCAAGTGGCCACTGCTGTTCCCCCTTGAACAGCCACACTGGAAAGTGGCACTGGAAAGTGGAATGAAAATGAGAAATATTTCCTGCTTAAAAGACAAAGTCCATGGTTGTATCTTTGGGCTGAAGAACTGGGCTGCCTGGAAAACAAGGCAAACATTTTTATTTACAGACAGCCCAGAGATGAACTCTGTGCTATGGCTTCATTACCATTACACTGTCTCTCTTCCCAGGCAACATTAATATTATCTCTATTTCTTGATCAAGGAAAGGGAACAGCCTCATTAAAGGCAACACACAAGCTTGTCCAGCCCTCTGAGAACACAGGGAAACTTCAGTGCTCAGTGGGGTAAGCAGAGAATCTGATTTATTTAATTCTGGCAGAAAGGTGCAGCAAAAACTTTTGTTGGGGCTAAGAGAGTTTAATCTTTTAGAAAGGGGAAATTCTGCACTCTAGAAATGTACAGTGTAAGAGCCCTGAAAATAGAAGCCAAATTTTGTTTAATGGCAGAAACAGAATAGGATTAACATCTAGATCTCTCTTTTAACTTCCAATAGTTGTTAATGTCCAAGTTTGGGCAGGGTCAGGCCAGGGGAGCTGGACTGAAGGGCAGTGCTGAGCAGAATTAGCACATGGCCTCTTCCTCAGCTGAAGGAGCACAGACAATATCCTAATAAAAAGGGCAAAATGAAGTTTAGAAATGTTTAATGGGTGCCATATTTTGGTCACTGCCTTAGATCACAATCCAAGCCTTGTAAAGGAGGCAAAGTGAGGCTCTGAGACAGCTCCATGGTTTGGTCCTCAGCAGCTCTCACCTTCATTGCCATGAATTACAAGTTACATATTTATGGAAGAGAAATATCTGCAGCAAAACAATGCTTCTCACAGATTTCTGTCACTGAGGGGAACACCCAGTTTGTCAGAGATATAAGGCAGGATAAATTATTGATCAGTGATTAGCAGCTGGCCAGGAGCCTGCTGGGGAAGAAGTTTGTCATTCTGACCAGCACAGAAGCTTCACAAACAAAAAATAAGGAACCAAACACTAAGGATCCAAACTAAGGTTGATCCCAAGACATTACTGGAGTGATCACCATACTCATGTTTACCAAAAAAGTCCCCTCTATTCTTTTGGCTTTAAATTTCCATTCTGGATTCAATGAACTGGAATTCTGTTACAAAAAAGTACTTTAATGAATCAAAACTAGGAGAAAGAAAAACCCATGTAAGAAAAGCCAGAGCCCCTCAAACCCCAACAGTGCAGTAAGTGCTGAGTCCTTGGTGAAGAAATACCCAAAGAAACACTGTTCTCATCCCTCTGCACTAAACCCCATGTGTTTTCTAAACTACCACTGCATTTGTGGAGATTGGAGTTAATAAAAAGGAATTTTGTTATGACACATCCTCCCAGGACAAGCAACATGCTTCTGAAAATCCCTGTTAGATGAAGCCCATCGTGGCCCAAATATTGCCCCCAAATTTGCAATAAGCAAACACAGACTTGTCTAATACCAAAGACCAGTAAAAACACTTCAAACTGGTATTGCAAAAACTTGCAATAAACCCACAAGAAACTCAACACTGAAATCACCAGACTGAATTTAACACACTTATTTTTAGGGCCCATTAATAACCCAGGGATGGAGTTTTGTTTGCTTTGAAAGGCTGGGGGCTAACACTTCCTTTGCTCTCAGTTTTGTGACTCCCTGCTCTGCCCAGGAGAGGTGACAAGCAGGCCCAGACTGTCACAGCCCATCCTGGGAAGGCAGCTGGCTGCACATCCAGCTTTTCCAAAGGAAGCTCCTTACACCAGGGAATTCTCACCTGCCCAGCTGTGAGAACATCCAACTCACACTGCTTCTGAAAAGTGCAAGTCAGTCAAGGAAATCAAATAAACAGCTTGTGGTGGACAGAAAATGCTCTAAAAAATGCAGCTACTGGAAAAACAGATGCTGTTTTAAATAGCTCCTCCATAGTTTTATTTCCTAGAAATCCAATTTAAGGAGAAAATATCATTATGCAACTCTGTGACTGCAGCACCAGCCCTGATGAGTTTTGCTCATACCCAAGTCATCTGTAAAGGAAATTACTCAAGGAGCTTAAACACAACTTGCTGAACCAATCTGTTGAATTCCCAAGTTATTGCTGTGGATGCAAAGTTTTGCTACATGTAATTCAGTGAAAATGTTTCTATCCCTAAATATTAAGATGGTAATTTTATATAAAGCTTACCTAAAGTTCTGTGCCAAATCTAGATGAGGAGCTTCCATGGAGCTGAAATGAAAAAAGCACTGATTTCAGAGGGAAAGTTCAAGCAATAAACAAACCATCCTGCAGCATTCCAGACAGAATTTTCAACTTCCCTATTGCACAGACCAATAACTGCACTGCAGACCAGATAACTGCACACCAGCTTTGTCTGAACATGATTTATCTGCTTGGAAGAAGAAACCAGCCAGAGATGCAAATCCCTGTAAAGTGAACTTGCTGATGTCTGGAATGAGGAATTGTTAAACAATCCCATCTTACCTGGAAAACAGGGAAAAGCAATCCCAGAACTCTAACACTCCATCTTATGTGAGGACATGGCACAAAGATTTTAAAAATAAAACACAAAGAGACAAACCCCAATATCTTCAAACAAAAACCAAAGAGCCCCCAGACCAAAAACAACCTAAACAAAAAAAACAAACAAACAAAAACCAAACCACCCAAACCAAAGAAACCCCAAATCTCCAAAACCCCAACAAACACAGAACCCATTTCTGAAGATGCCATTAGAGAAAATAAGTAATTCAAGCACTTCCTCTATTTACTTGTATTACAATGTCTCTACTGCAATCAAGTAGCAAGAGAGTATCAAACTCTCAGGATTAGTTACAACTGGAAAAGGAGGTAAAACTGCAAAATGGATCTGTCTGCGGTGGAGACAGGGCTGCAATTGCCACTGTGGCAAAAAAAATTATCAGAATCATGGTAAGAAATGAACAAAAAGATGATTATTAACAAACTGAAGTTGTGGGTTTCACTAACTAAACCTGTGTGACTTTTGTTCAGGATCAATTCTATCAATCACCTTTTCAGACCTGCAGTTCAACAGCTCTATTACTTGAAATATTTAATTTTGAGGGATGAAATAACACATTCCATGATTTCTGAACCTTGCCCACGAATGGTCACTGCTGATCACACCATCACTAGTAACATTTATGAAGGCCATGGGGGTTCCTGACATTCACAGAGCCCCTCTGGCACTCAGCAAGAGCTGATGCTGTGACTTGACACAACAGCAAGGTCTCCACCTCTCAGCTCTGGAAAAGCCACTCCCAGTACCTTAACAAAACTGAAATGCAGGGAAAAGCCCCAGTTCTGTGTCTTTCTTTCTGCACAAAGTCTGGATACAGAGCTTGTCCAGAATGTTCCACTGTCCCCTTTCAGCAGGCTCTGCTAGGAACCCCCAGGGAGCTGCACTGGGGAGGGGAATGAGCTCCAGGAACTCCTGCTGATGGGAATTAGGGAAAAGCAACCAGGGAATCAAGAGATGGCACTAAATGTCTGCTGTCCACTAATTCCCCTAAAAAACAAAACCTGGGGTTGAGTGTGGAGCCAGGTGGGGGTCGGGCTCTGCTCCCAAGTGACAGCATGAGAGGAAACGGTCTCAAGTTGTGCCAGGGGAGGTTTAGATGGATAGTAGGGGAAAAAAGTCTTAAGCAAAAGCCCTGGCACAACTGCCCAGGGCAGTGCTGGAGTGCCCATCCCTGGGGGGATTTAAAAGCTGTGTGGATGTGGCACTTGGGGACATGGGGCAGTGGTGGCCTTGGAACAGCTGGACTCGATGGTCTCTGAGGGCTTTTCCAACCTCAAGGAGTCTGTGATTCCATGATCCTCAGTGAAGCTGTGGCTGGCCAGTGAAAGCACCAGTGAAAGGCAAGGGGAGCAAGTCCTTGTGACTGGGAGAGGGCACTCAGTGCTGGGGGACAGATGGTGCTCACTGGGATCACTGGATCCTGAAGCCAGTGGGACAAATCCATCAGGAGACAAGGGAGGCTTCAGAAGCAAACATTCCTTTTCTGCACTGAAGCTGGAGAGAACTCCCCTGCCCTCTCTGTCCAAGCCCTTTGCAGACAGGCAAGTCAATATGATCTAGAAACCATTTGTCCACTGACTCCAGCTCCAGGATATTTTTTCCCCAGGACTTTCTCCCTTCAACCCTTACAGCCACCCTCAAACCACAGATGTGAACAGGTGTAAGAGGTGACTTTTATTCTCCCTTTTTTAAAATATAAATTTGATCAAAATTAAAAGAGATCACTCAAGACACTTAAAGAGGCAATTAAAGCTAAATACTCACTAAAATATGTATCTGCAAACCCTTTTTGGTTTGTTTGGGTCTTTTTTTCATGTTCTTCACATTATAATTCAGGTCTCTGAAGGAGAGGAACTGACTGATTGAGGAGAAGACCTTGCTAAGTCCATCCCAAGGGAGGGTTTTAAGCCACTGAGAAGTGCAAGTTGATTACAAAATTTTTGCCAATAGGAGTAGACAGTTGACTCTGTTGGCAATAAAACAGCAGGAGAATACTGCAAAAAATTTCTCCTTGCAGAAAATCTTGTATCAGAGGAAAACTGGAAACAGGTAAGGTTATTGCACAGAAACTGCATTATCTTGATTCCTCTGGTTACTGCTCTGCAGGGTCCTCTGAAAAGGCAGGAGAATGGAACTGGGTATTAGATCCCATCAGATCCCATTAAAACCAAGCACCTGCCTTCCACATTGGAAAATGGATTGAGAAAGGAGTTGGAAGAACAACACCTGGCTCCTAAGGGCAAAAATAAATCCAGAGGGGTGTTGGGGAGCAGTTGGGCTCTCTGGCACCACCAAATACCTGGGAAATTCCTTAATGAAACAGATTTTCAAACTAGTGGTGAAAGGCAATTCTGTGGGTCTGTAACTGTGTCCTAGGAACACAACAGGAAGCACAGAGTGTCCCACAGAAGAGGGCCCCCTGAAATCCTTAAAAAAAACATAAATAATGAAGAAATAAAATCATTAAGGTTGAGATGCTGGAGAAAGTCATGGCAGACAGCAAAATCCTGTGCATCAGCCCCTTGTTTCCCTGGGGACAGCCCAGCTGTGCTGCCCTGAGTGGGTGAGGCTCACCTGGAGGGGCACAAGGAGACGTAGAGCAGGATGAGCAGCACTGCTCCCACCACGGTTGCCAGCAGGGACCTCATCCAGGAGCTGAGCTGGCAGAAGTTACAGTACTGCACAATGGTGATGAGAATGGCACAACACATGAACATGGTGTACTGCAACAGAGAGAGAGAGGGGGGTTAACAGCTGCCCAGGGCCTGCCACACAGCCATGGAAAGGGGCCATGGGGAGAGGGGGATAATTCCTCCTGGATGATGGGCACAGGGAGTGATCCCACCTGAAGATGGATATCTTCCCTTCCAGGAGCAAGAAAACCTTTAGCACTGCTGGTTTGTTACCATTCTCCCTGGATGGAGTTTTTTATCACACACGATGTCCAGAGCCTCCAGCTTACCTTGGCCAAAAGCTCAGTGCCTCTTCTCATTCAAAAAAAAGGGAAAGAAAGAAGGTGAAAATTCATGGCAACCCCCTCCTCACTGCTGGGGTTAGATCCTGCCTGCTTTAAATGAGTATCAAAATCCCATTGCATTGGAAATGCAGAGTGCAATTTTACCCACCTGCCTGCTTTTACAAACATTGCTCAGAGAACATCCCCACCCTGCCCTGCAACAGCTGGGTCCAGGGAAGGAAAGATCTGCCTTGGTGACAAAAGGCAGCTCCAGTCACTGGCAGCTCACACTTGGTACCATGACCACTTGTGGCAAGGACAAGTTCACATTTTCTGTTCCAAGTGCCTCATCTCAAAACCCCTTTACTCTCCACAACTTTACTGGATCAAGGAAAGGAAGTGCAGGACAGATGCAATGCCCAGAGCACCTTCATTTCCCCAGGTACAACCTTGCAGTGCTCAAAACTCTCAAGTGTGCCAATGATGTGCCAATTCTGGTTTCAAAAGGATATTCATGACCATCCAAGCTAAAGCAGAGACTCCACACTTGGATTCAGGAGTTCTGGTCTAGCTTTATGCTGTGTTTTACAGCATGAAATGATCATTCTCTCCCTTTCTCCCTTTAGGTGTCCTGTGCAGCTGAAGTGCAGACTCTGCAGCCTGGCAGTCCTGTGGCATAACAAACAAGCATGTGACTGAGAGCAGACACAGTGTATGGGAAAAATCCTTACATAATTCACCATTTTAAACCACAAACAATTGTTGGTTTTTAAAATGACTTAAAAACAAATAAAAGGAATTTCAGAAGTGTCCATAAAAAACATAACAAACTTACTTTCTTCCCCCCATTTCAGGTCTCCTAAAGTGGCAGAGCACTGGTTCTCACTCCAAGTGATGCCCCAGCATGAAGCCAGCCTATAGAGGGTCAGGATGTGCTGGATTCTACTATGGATGCATGGCTTTGGAAAGTTTTTTTTTTCATGGCTGTTTTTGTTCATTTTCATTTTAAGTATTTTATATCCAGGGAGCTTATAAAATGCTATGAATAAAAAAAAACTTTGCAAAACCATGTCATAGTAAAGGAGGACACTTACCTGACCCTCTATAGATTGACTCCTTTTCCTAGAGCTCCATGAGTGTGGAAACACTGAGCACAATCCGAGTTGGGACATCGCTTGGAGAGTGAGCCCACAGCCCCACGACTCTGGAGCACCTGCAAGAGGAAAGAAAGCAAAGTTCATTCTCAGTTTGGTGATGAAAATCACCATTTCACTGCTGCTGCCTGAAGTGTTTCAACTCAGCCTGAGCTGCCCTATTGAGAACACACAAAGTGGTTCTTCTGATATTATCTGAAACAGTTGGAGAGATGATCAAGGATGGTGATGAATGGGATGGTATCAAAATCAATGGACAGATTTGAGAGATTTGAAGGTTTTCAGCTCCCTTCCCTTGAGGAAAACATCCCTATGGTTAGTTTACTGATAATCATGCAGGGGAAAGACCATCATTAGACTCAATGAACTAACAAATCCATTTACAGCTTAAAAATTCTTAAATAAAGTTCCAAAAGGTAGAAGCTGAAGAATTATCTGAAGCATGGGGTGGAAGAGAATGTCAACCACACCCTCCTGTGACTGTGATACCACAGGATTAAATCCCATGTTGTGTTTAGATCAGCAAGGACCAAAAAATGTGTGGTCACACGTTCCCATGGAACAAACACTCCCCAGTGCCCAGGACCAAGCTGTGATAGGAAGAGTGAAGAGGATCTGGTCATTACCTACACCCAGGGCCCTGAAATACAAGAGCTCTGTGAAACAGAATTCCCTGAAGATCCTGGAAAGGAAGGATTGCACATTGTGCTGCCTAAGAGAAACCTGCAGAGAAACAATCTTTCATCTCCAGCTTGAGGCCATTTTATTCAGTTTTTAAGCCTTGATTTTATGCTACAGTTGGCCTTTAAATTAAACTGTTCTTCCCCCTCCTCACTGCTGCCCATGACAAGGGGTTGGAACAAGAGGTGCCTTCCAACCTAAAACACTCTGTGATTCTATGTTTAACCCCTTCTGAGTGCTTTTAACAACAGAGACACCAGATTCTCTATGGATCTCTGTGTCTGAGTTAAATATGCCAATTTCTTTCCATTCCTTTTCAGAAGGCAGCCATTGCATTCCTTTAACCATTCCTACAGCCCCTGCAATGGCCATTTCTAGCTACCAAGTGCTCTCTCCTCTGAGTTCCTTCAGCTCACTCTGCAAAACCAAAACCTCCCTCACTAATCCTGTTCTCATTGTTGAGGTTCACTGATACAACTTTCCTGACTCCAAACTCCAAATCCAGCCCAGGAAGATAATCCAGAGATAAACCACTTGCATTATCTCAAAAAAATTCCTGCAGAAGTGCTTGGTCAGAGAGGAAAAAGGTATGCAGGCATTTCTAGGTATCCTCTCCCCTTTTGTCTGAGAGTTTTCACCATGACTGTGTTTACATAACAAACTAGGAATTCCATCATCCACAAAGCCCCATTCTTCCAGGGATCTGTACCAAACAGATGTAGAGCAGGAGGGAGGTGGAGGAAGGCAGGCAAACAACAAGCTCCATTAGCTCTGAACCATCACATTATGGAACGGAATTCAACAACTTACATGTATATTTGTTTCAAAATCAGAGGTGAAGTGTGAAAAAACTGCAAGAGCTGGGAGAGAAACCAGGATTGCACCGAAGAAGTGTCGAGGCAGCCAGCCAGATATCACCTCCAGGAGACGCTTGGTGCAAGTCATCACCTCCTCCAGGAAGAATGCCATCCTGGAACACAGCACAGCACACCAGGCATCAGTGGCAGCACATCTTGTACCTCTCATTTACCTGGAGTAACACAGCTTCAAATCCACCACTCAGGCCCTGGGAGCAACCAAGGTGCCACAGCACCTGCTGGTGGTTCCAGGGAATAATCCAGCCTGGCTGCCAGATGAGCAGAGTGGTTGCTCTGCTGAGGAGGGGCAGCAAAGGGAGGGAGAGCCTCACCATGGTGGCTTTGAGGAAGCAAACAGAAAGCCAAACTTCACTTCCTTGGAAGGTTAAGCACAGGGAAGACTCCTCTCCATTCATAAATAAAGCAGGCAGAGAGTGGGGAAACTTCTACGAGTTAGTTACTGAAAATAACAGCAGGAATGTTTGAGGAGCAGGGCAGCTCCAGCACCCATCACACTGCAACCCAAACCAGTTCTCCCAGTTGCAAGCAGCCATTCTGCAGCAGGCTGTGCTCCCTGTCATTAGGGAAGGGGAAGGGGAGCGTGGGCTGCGAGCTGGCAGCCTGGCAGAGCAGAGCAGAGCTGAGCTGAGCTGGAGGAGCTGAGCCCAGCTGGCACCACACACCCAGCTGCATCCCAGCGGGAGGGAACAGCTCTCGCCTCGAGCTGCCCAGGAAACCACGGCCCCAACCTGGGAAGAGCTCTGGAGAGCAGCTTACCAGAGATGCTTCTCAAATGAGAGCAGCTCTAATTGCTAAAATGAATAAGGGGAGATAAAAGGATGCTCAATGCTCAAGGGCATTGCATAGGAAACTAGTATTTATCCACAGAAAGAATTCCTTGGGATAACTTTGTTCTCAAAGCTCAATATTAGTCACTTGAGAAAAATTGCAACTGCTGTTCAAGTGCCTAATTATTTTTAAGAAGCTGTGAAAAGGTGGTGCAGCATTTAGCTGCATCCAGAGCCATCAGTGGCAGGTGTGGAGTTATCAGACTCAGGCTGGGCAGGTAATTCTGGGCTCCAGAGTCCAAACAATACAAATCACACCTCTTTTTTGAACATAGATGGTCACAGCTGAAAAAAGCCCTCAAAAACCACACACTAAATATGAAATTCCGATTTTCCAAAGTCACATAGATTACCCCATATCGCATATATCTCTAAAAATAGAAAATATATCCAGGGTATCTTTTTATTATTAAATTATTATATTTATTACTATTATTTATCTATCTCATTTTTAACCCTGTTGTCTGAAATGCAAGGTTTTGTATTGGATAAAAGCCTGACACAAACCAAGCCAAACTGAAATTTCTTCATGCCAGTTTGACACTCATTCCACACCTTTAAATATAAATTGTTTGTGAATGAGATTTTAATTCTCTGGTCTGGAATTCTCTGACTTGCAACCACAAGTATTTTGTGAAGCATAAGAACTCCTCTCTAATTGCATGTGTAAAAATCTGTAAATTAAATCAATGGAAAAGAAGGAATTTGGGAGGATGGAATACCCTGTAATTCACAGGGAGCCCACGAGAGGGTGCTCACAGATTTGCCAGTTCCCCGTTTAATGGACTGCCATTCACATCAAAAATTCTAACTGTATTCTATCAGGAAACAGAATTTCCAGCAAAGCACTGAAATTTAAAAACTGAATATAAAAGATTTAAAAAATCCTCTCTAGAGTAAGAAGTTTCTGAAGGGTCACAGAGTGTAACCCTGAGCTCAGTGACAGCCCCGTGGTCCAGCACTGAGCAGTGTGAAATCATCACCCAACTTCCCACGCCTGAAAGTGAAGCCCCATTGACCAAGAGCCCATGGGTTGGGGTTGGTATCCCATGGCAGAGCTGGGAGCACGGGAAGGGGAAGGGATGGCAGCCCAGGGCTCCTGAGCACACTGCTCCCTGCCAAGGCAGCCTGGTGCCACCTGTGCCCACGCTCCCGCGTGCCTCCATCCCAGCTGGCACCGACCTGGCTCCATGGCACCTGCCCAGCTCGTGTCTCTCAGCCCAACCCACACACCAGGGACTCCAGAGTTTGCATTTTCCTTTCTGCCAAGCCTCCATGCCAGGACAAATTCCTGTGGGAACTATAGCAACAAATCCAGGGGCAAACCTGATGGGTTAATCCTGCCATGAGGACACTGCTTTATTTAGGCAGCTGTGTGTCTCAAAAAGGCAGGTGCAAATTCCAGGGCAATGCCACGGTGCTCCCGATAATCTTTACCTTCTTGCATTGATTTTTTGGGGATGGGATTTATCGTGGGGCTCTGGAATTGAATGATGGAATTCTCCTCCTGAGCAGTGAATGCAGCCCAATGCTCCCAGCACAGGAAGTCAGGGGTGCATTAAATCCAGACAGCAGTGAGAGCTGCAGACAGATTTAATGGCTACAGGGCAGTATCAGTAAATAATGCAGTGTCAGTGGGCAGCTCAACAGGGCTTAAATGCTAAAGCATCTGAGCTGTTTACACAAGCTGGAGTTCAAATTAGTAACTTTGACATAAATGATTAATGGCTAATGGAGACTGTTACCATCATTTTTGTATTTACTGGCAGTTTAAAATCAATTCCCAGAGTTCAAATCAAAAGCTTTTGGCATAGCAGCAATTTGGTGGGATATTAAATACCAGATGTTAGAAATAAATAAAGGCAAACAGACTACATTGTTTTCCCCAGCATCAATACTGTGCATCAGTCGAGTTAACAGATCTGCTTCATTACGCTCCAGGGGCAGCAAACAATTTCTGCTCCTGCTCTGAGGAAGTTTGGAAGATCCAATGTTGGCCACAGGTCTTGGGTGAGCACAGATGGGGATGGCACCTCAGCAAGGCTGGGAAGGTGAAGCATCAGGAGAAGGGCAGTTCTTTGGTCAGACAACAGCACAATTTCCCTTTCAGATGATACTTGCTTTCTTCAGCCAGGTGATTCTTTTTTGGTCCTTTTAAATGGATGAATCAACTGGAAGTGCTCCCACCTCTCACTGTCTTGAACAGGGCTAAACATCCACTCTTCTGCCCTCAACCCTTCCCTGAAGCACGCTATCAAAAGCAACACATTTTCTGTAAATAAACTTATTTATAAGCAGTTTTACTTGAGGACAAGATGTCAAAATTATCTAGTGAACAAAACTTCTACATTTACACTAAATATTGGGCAGCTGTTGGGCAGAATCTCTAACCCCTACTCCTGCAGAGTCATTCCTCAGACTCCCAAATGGAATCTCAGACATTGTTGTACATTCAATAAGGATTTTCTTAAAAATCCCAGAACTTTAGGATCTCTTACACTTCAGCTGAGCTTGTCAAAGTAGCTGTTTCAAGTAGGCAGAAGGACATTCTTCAGAGAACATTTCCAGAGATGACATCTTCCACGTGCTCACAAATGAAGCACCAATTTTTGTGTGCAGCTTTATACAATTAATTTTCGAGTGGCTCTTGTGCTAACAGTGGGATCCTCATCTATAGGTACTCCAATAATTTATTATCAGACACTTCAGAGCAATCAAAACATCCCTCTCCCTGGTAAGCTTTGCTCCATGAGGACTTTTGCTGCTGCAGAACTGAATTTCAGATAATTTCTCACTGCCCAGGCTGTGACAGGGCTGTGCTCTCCCCTCCCACAGCTGGACTGAGAGCTGAGCCACGAGAGCCAAGGGAGCCCTTGCTAGGCTGAGTCCTGTAATTAATTACAATTTAGCTGATTTAAAGGCAGGGTGTTTAGCATCATGATAATGAAAATACAATGTGAAACTTAGGCAAGAATTTTCTGGTCTTAAAATAATCCCTTTTCCTGAAATCCTGGGATTGTGCCCAGCATTGTAGTCCAGTCTCCTCCCCACAGATATCTCGGTGGTATTCTGAGATTGTCATCTGGGATGACATTTCTGCACAGGAAGTTCTGCACTGTTTCTGTGCATAATGAGTGGTCAGAGGGAGCAGTCCTCACTTGGAAGAGGATTTGAAGAGGAAAAAGACGATTTTCACCTCCCTGCCCAAAGGAACTGTACAGAGTGTGTGCCTCAGGTTGTAGAGACTGGGGTGGCCCAGAAGTGTATTTTAGGTATTTACTATAAAACAAATACACAAAAAAATTTCAAAACATCCTTGCTGGCTTGAAGGAGGAGACAGGGGAAGGCAGTGGTCACTTACCCCATCCAGCCATTCCTGGTTCCCAAGGTAACCAGGACAATTTGAGGGGTCTTGAGGTCACTGGTCAGGTTGACAGACAGAGCTGCAGTGAAGCCAAACCCCTGCACAGCCACTCGCAGACAAAAGCACTTTGCCAATTCTTGACTATATAGACTGAAAACAACAATTTTCCTTCTCCTGAAGGAACCCATAAACCAGCAATTATAGAGCATGACTGCAATAAAACCTTATGTATCTACCTATAAATATTTCTAAGATTATAGCAATAATTTTTATAAATGTAAAAAATAAGGCAAAAGCAATGTTCTATAGGGAAAACAATGAATTGAAAAATACTAAAATGAAGTAAGAATTCAGCTGTAAAGTGAGTGAACACAAATTTTTTCCAAATACACCTGGACAGCAGAAAACAGCACTTCTGGAAAGTGGTGCCTGAGCTGATCCCAGCTGAGTAAGTTCATGGCCACCCATCCCAGATCACCTGAAAGAGCTGCCTGAGCACATGAAAGTGCCTGAAACACTTCTGCCCCACCCAAACCAGAGTGCAGAAACTTCTGCAAAGAGGAAAATGCATTCTGATGCAAGACAGAGGACAGAGAAACAATTAACATCGTTTAGAATGACAACTCTACCAATTCAACCATCTCTCAGTGCAGCTTTTAACTCTCTGAATTTCTAGATTTTCTAAAAACTATTCAAATTGCAACAACCATACACCCCTGCTAAGAAATGCTATCTTTAAAAGCATTTCATAGATGGCTTCTCTCTACTCCACATGCCAGCTTTGATGTAAATCCACTTGCACATATTTATATGCCCAGTGGGGTACAAACTTCCTTCAGTGATTAAAGCATTAATTCAGTATTTTTTACCTTGATCCTGCAAAGTCAAAATAAGAGTGCAAGTTGCAATTTCTTGTTTCTTTTGAAACAACAGCAGAAATTGCTTCCAGGTTATAATTACAAAAGCATTTTGACTGACAGATTCCTGACAGATCTGCAGAACTCCACGAGAGGACAGCCATTTGCACACCCCACCCTTAGCCTGCTGCTGTGTCAGGGAAGTGCAGAGAACACAGGGATGAGGAGAGCAGAGTGAACTCCCTCCTACACCTCCAGACAAACAAACAGCTCATTAGCAACTGGGTTAATGACAGGTTACACGGGGTGTCAGTGCAGATCACCCAGGAGAGGATGAGCTGCCTGAACAAGGTGCAAGCCCAGAACACCCCAGCACTGGGGGTGACTGGGTGCAAATGGGGAATGAGGAGCTGCTGTTAAAAACCAGGCACCTGCAGCCAAGTCTGCTGAGGGCACAGCTGAGGCTGAGGGCAGGACAAGGGCTCAGGTGTGGGGTTGGCACCTCTGAGCACAGCCCTGCCAAGTGCCACCCATTCTGCAGGGATGAAACAGTGTCCCCTCCCTCTTGGGGAAACACTGCACTCCTGTAATGTGTCAGACACAGAGAACATGAACTACCTCAATGTCAACCCATGAAACTTCAAGAAAAATTAATTCTGGGCAGACACAAAACACCTTTAGCAATTTCTTTCTTTCTTTCTTTGAGGGCAGCACTGCTCTTTCCATGCTGTCAGTTTTAACCCCAGAACTCTGTACTTTTATCTTGGAGTTTAAAGGAGCGGTTTTTTGGGTGGGTTTGTTTGCAGGACAGATAAAAGTTTTCTGTTTGAATTCTGACAGTCCTGTGAGGAGAGAAGACATACAGTGGCACTTGGCATCCTGAGGAGCAGTAACAGGGGCAGGGATGGGTACAGATTCCATTTCCCTAAGTGATCTCTATCAGAGTCACAATTCTGCTGCAATTCCTGTAGCCAGAGCTCTCCCTGCACAAGATACGCTGTGAGCTTGGCTGCACTCACTCTGCTCTTCAAGCCATCCAAGCGAGCTCCTGGGATGCTGTCAAACAAAATGTTCCTGAGCCAGGCATCACTGCAGCTCTCCCTGCTGTCTGCAGACTTTGTGACACTTCCTTTACCTGATGGAGACGACAAGGGACAGCACTTCCAGCAGGATGGCGATGACGAACACCACGACGGCCGCAGGGGGCGGAGGGGACGCCACCATTCCGTGCTTGAGGAAACACGTGATGGAGAGGATGAGGAAGACTGTGGTGGACAGGAACACGTCCAGGAGTGAGCTGAAGGTTGCACTGGCAAATGTCTTCACTGGAGCATTCCTTATGACCTGTGTGGAATACAAGGAGTGAGGGATGAAAAGGAATAAATGCTATTTTGCTGGATGATGAACAGCAGCTCCTAACAAATAAAGGAATGAAGAAATTTTGGCCACTTCATTAATCCAGTGTAAGCACTGGTTGGAAAGAAGAAGCAGAAGAGGTGGTTTGATGGCTATGTTGAAAAAAAGTATTGGTGGCACAGCCCGCAGGCCTGGGGTGATTTTTACACACTATTATGATACAGAAATAAAACAACATGAGAACTGACTATTCTATGCAAGGAAACATAAATATAATAAGTAGAAGATAAGTTATGGGATATTTTCTTCTGTAATAATTTCATTATTTTAATTTAGAATAACAGATTTTACTATAACCTTTTTAGCCCTGACAGTTAAAAAAAACCCTCCTAACACCACTCCACAGACCCAGCTCCTGTGGCAGAATTCACATCTCCCTTTCAGACCAGATTAAAAGCTGTGTAATCCAAATTGATCAGAGCCAAGGACACCAAATTCTGCTCTTCCATAACTCCCCACCACACATTCCCATCCCATCCTGGCCTAGCCCAGTGCTTGTGCAGCTGTGCTTTGTGCTACCATGGCCAGTCCTGCTGAAAACCCGACCACGAGCACATCCTGGCTTATGAAGGTGAGCCCAGTCCTAGGAGAGTTTGTATCTGCCCAAGAGACCACAGAAAGCAAGTGCCAAAGAAAGCCAGAAATTATATTACCAATGTCACCACGAAGGCGCTCAGCTGGAACGCTCTGGTTTAATTTGGAAATTTCTTTTGCTCCTTAGAACACTTCCTGGCCTCAGCAATACTGGGAAACAAACTTGTTCCTCATTTGTATTTCTCTGCAACCTAATAAATCCAGCCAGTATCACTTCAGTGCCAAAATTACCTTTTAACCTGAAGGGGAAGCAGAATCCTCTCCATACACATGAAGTTCCATCAATTGAATTAAGGGAAGCAGCACTGTGTCCCCAAGTGACAGAGTTAAAGATGCTCTAACAGTGCTAAGTAGTGCCTTCATTTCCAAACGAGAACAGATTAAGGCTCTTGGGAAGCAGAGCTGATTCCAGAGAGGGATCACAACCTGAGCATGCAGCTGGCACTGTATAATCAGAGCTGAATTCAGGGGTGCTGGAAGTCACTGACTGTCACCCATTAGAGAATTCGAACTGCTGTCAAATCTTTTCACTCTCCAAAAGAATATTTCATTGTTGTTTTGAAGAAGAACTCTGCTAACATTAAAGCTTTAACAGGTTTTTACCCCAGTGCTGCAGAGTTACTATTAGAGAGTGAAAATTACCACTGTCAAGGAGGTTTATGTAATAATTTTCAAATTATTAGCTTGCCACTAACAAAATGCACAGGCCACATTCCTGCTCTCTCTAGGAATTTCCTACATAGCTACATTGATAGGTCCATCTATTTATGCTTTACTATCTCTGCTTTGCTTCTCTTTCCAATCTTTCCACTGGAAACTACTTGATTTACTATTTTCTGCACAGTTTGCAGATTTTGCAGGCTGCATCCCACAGAAGTTTCTCCCTGCTGCTGCTACAGGAACTTTATGCAGAGAGATACCACTAAATTACAGTGCTGCAGGATGAGCATGGAGCTCCTGACCAAAGTGAAGAGACTGAATTGCAACACAACTGGGTTTTCCTTTGATAAAATAAAATAAATTAAGCTAGGTGTCACCTGAAAGTATTGGAAAACAAGCAAATATTGCTAAGGAGAATGTGACAGCACTGCCCAGAACTGAAAGCAACAAGCAGCAGAAGGAGAAATCCTGCTGCCCTCACATGCAGGACATACTGGGAAGAAAAGAAACCCACACTTAATTTATCCTGATGCAATTCTGCAGATGGATCACCCAAATCAAGAGCTCAGTGCTGCTGGAAGGGAAGGGCCCATTCCCCTTCCTGCTGCCGGACGCTTATCTCCTGCTGGCTCTGGCACTTGCCAACCTCTCCAGAGCTGCTGCTGCTCCAACACAGCACAAACCAGCCTGAGGCGGGAAGAGAAAGAGCCCCAAACAGAAAAAAAACCCCATGAATATTTCATGCTAGGCCAGTAAATGAACTGCTCCCAGCAGGGAAGGCTGAGAAGCACCAAAGCCATTAGGAGGACAGGGAGGAGGAGCAAGGAGGGCAGAGCAATCGCCTGCTCTTGGCAGCAGTTGTTCTGGTGGAAATGCAGCCTCAGTTCTAAGTGACACCTAATGTCACTCTAGGTGAATTTAAACTATCTTGCTAGCTCAGTCAGGCAGGGAAATCCAGGGCTGTGGAAAGCCTGTGATATTATTAGGCCCCAAGGGAATTAAAGAGCTTTTAGACTCAGTGCAGAATCCTGAAGAAAACACTTCCTTACAATTTACTGCTCCTTACAATCCCAGTGTTTTGAGCTGCCTGTATCAGAATGCAGCACACTTATGGAATTAGGACACTTGAATTCAACACAGCTTTGGATTCCACAGGGAAAACCATGAGATTGTGACTATACAAGAACCAAATTCCAAGTTACCATCCTCAAAGTTAGAATATTTGATGAGAAGACAAGCAGCAATGGGTCCTTTGCTTTAGTGAGTGATGGTCCTTACCATCTCAGCATGGCTCTCTAAAAACTTAAAACAGTAACCTGCACATGGAGAAAAGACAGGTGAGAAGTAATCAGTGTACTTCAGATTTCCAGCCCAAACACTGAACTAGACTCAGGGCATGGCAAAAGATGCTCCAAGGGCTGGAACTCCTCTGCTCTGATGTCAGGCTGGGAATGCTGGAGGTGCTCAGCCTGGAGAAGAGAAGGCTCCAGGGACACCTCAGAGCCCTTCCAGAGCCTAAAGGGGCTCCAGGAGAGGAGGAGAGGGACTTTGATGATGGTCTGGGGTAACAAGACAAGGGGAATGGCTTCCCACTGCCAGAGGGCAGGGCTGGATGGGATATTGGGAAGGAATTGTTCCCTGGGAGGGTGGGCAGGCCCTGGCACAGGATGCCCAGAGAAGCTGTGGCTGTCCCTGGATCCCTGGCAGTGTCCAAGGCCAGGCTGGACAGGGCTGGGAGCATCCTGGGACAGTGGAAAGTGTCTCTGCTCATGGCAGGGGGTAGAATGAGATGAGCTTTAAGGTCCCTTCCAACCCAAACCATTCCATAATTCTACAATAAACTGAAAGGAGACTGTTTTTAGAGGCACCAATACCAAGTAGCAAATCACATTTGCCATTTCATGACCCTTGTCACGAAACAACTGCCACAAAATATGTTAAAAACCCAAGGACCGACAGTGGCTTAGACAGAAACCAATGCCAGTAGGAACATACCTCTTCCTGGTAGCTCGTCCTGTAGGCCATCTCCAAATCCTGATCCAAGAAGTTGAGGCTCAGCTTGTTAATAGGTGGTTTAAAGAAGTAATCTTTCATGAGGCTGGAGAGAAAAGACAAAATCAACATCAGTTTGTTCAGCTGTACCTCCTTGAGGCCCCCCCAGCCTGTGGCTGCTGTTTCTAGGGATGCTGGAACTTGGCTTTGAAGTTCCTGTGGTTTTTCTTCTTTCTTGATCACCAAAGTATCCTCTTACCCACATCACTTGCTCAGTCAAAGGAAATATTCCACAAAAAAAAGCAATCTTTTATATTTCCAGGAAGAGTCTAACAAGTCCTTCCAAAAATTTACCAGATCTAACTGATGAGTACAGATAATTGTAACACAAGCCAGCAAATAGTAAAGGTTAATTGCTGCTGCAGACACACAACCTCTGGAGACACGTGGCTGTGGGATATTTGTGTCTTGGGTGGAATTCTACAGCTCAAAGCAAGCCAAGGATGACAAAGGTGACAAATTGTTATGGGGGAAAAAAAACAACATTGCCCATTTTAGAAAACAGTTAGAAAGCAGTTTCTTGTTATTTCAGACACTAAAATAACTCAGTAACTCAACTGGGAACATTCCCTTAATGATCTGGGCTGCAGAGAAGAGATGGAGAGCTTAGATTTACTTCTGAAACGGGAGATTTGGAATGACCTGCACCATCAACAAAGGCAATGACAAATAAAGACATCAGGGCAAAGGAACCCAGAGGCAGCATCTACCAGAGGGTGATTATGCCCTCCTGCACCTTCATCTATTCCACAGAAGGTCAAAAAAACCCCACAACAACATCAAAGAGGCTTCAATCATTATAAGTTGGGTTTATTTTCCATCCTCTGGAAGAAAATGAAAAGCTGTCTGAGTTTTGCTTTAGCACTATGAGGTTTATGAATTAAGTTTCCTGATGGCACTGATCTGCCAGCCTTTGCTGCCCTGAGCAGGTGCCAGGGAGCTGAAGGGACTTGAGAGCACCGAGTGCTTCGTGCCCAGGGTCACAGAGCAAGCTCACAGCTGCTTGTGGCACTTGTGGCTCCATGCAGCTTCCAAACACACCCTGCCTGTGAACCTCCTCTCACTTTCAAGCAATTGATTCCCTGTGTTATGTAGAGGGAATTGTTTCTAAAAACCCTCTGAATCTAAAATGGGGTGGTTGCCTTCCCAGTGCTATTCCCACCCTGGGAACTGCAGCACCAAAGCCACAGTCAGAGTGGGCAATTTCTAAGCTGGTGACTCTGAGCAAAAACCAGAGATGCACATGAGGTCAAATTCCAAGCAGATGAAGAAGCTGAAAGAAAGATCCTACAGAGCTTGTCTGTGCTTGAATTCTTTTTTGAGGGGGTTTGGTTTCAGCTTATTTCCAGTTTATTTTCTGTTTATTTTTATGAAACTCTTGTCTAAGAGGTTTTCTTGGAAGTACAAGCTCCCAGCACAAGATGGCATGTGGGAAGTTTTTCTTTAAAAAATGAGATGCAAGATCAACCAAACACACATTCCCAGACTGATGCTAGAGAAGACAAAGGAGTCTAAACAGGAATATGGCCAATACCTGGTAACCTTTAAACATTCTGACCTTGGCCAATAAATTACAATTATCAGGATATTCTTGAGTCACCCCTCTCCCTGTCATTCTTCCTTGTCTTCATCCCTCACCTTTCTTAGACATTTCTAAGAGCATCTTATGATAAAAATGCTAAAAGCTTTTGGATTTGTTGTTTTTTAGGTACTGTCAAATCCCCTTCCTTCCTGCAGGGAGGCTCAGTGGAGGTGGTGATTGTAGGAGGAACAGTCCAGCTCCACAGTGCAGCACGAAACAGAAGGTGGAACACGATGGAACCAGGGAGAAGGGAGCATTCCTGGGGCCTTCTCAGCTCCCTGTCAGCTCCTTCTGTCTCCAAAAGGAAGATCCCACTTGATGAAACAGTCAAGTACATAATCTGCTTCCCAGGAGGCCTCTGCCTCCCAGCACAGGGTGTTCCCCAGATCAAGCAAGACTGGGAAGTGAAAAATGAAAGAAAAAAAACCTAAAAATAATGAAAAAGTATTTAAAAGGAAAACACCCCAAGGAGGGGATGAAGGGCTGCACAGAACCCAGCTCTGGGGGAGCTTCTGAGATTCTGAGATTCTGCTCCGGAACTCTGAAGAGATCATTGTGAATACTGCCCTGGTCAGCACATAAGAGTACTTGCTTCTTGTGCTTCAAATGTTTTATAATCGAAGGAATGCCTAATTTTTGCTGGAAACAAAAATCCTGAAACCAAGAATCCTTTGAGGATACTCCCAGTGAAATTAAGCTCAAATATTCTATACTCTTACACTACTACTAGTTTTCTTTGAAAGAACACAGTAAGGTTACAATGAACAAAGCACAGGGTTTTTACAGAAGTAAAGCCAGACTCAAAGCTGAAAGTATTCAATGTTTGTCAAATAGAGAGAATCAAGTTGTAAGAACTGGTAACTTTCATAAAAGGATTCTTTTATAATGTACTAATACAAACATGCCACACTAATACTGTCTTTATTAATATTATTTTAAAAGAACATTGGAATTGTGCCAAGGTATCAGCTCCAAGGTGAAATCTTGGCATGCAAAAAACTCTGAGCCACACAGCTGAGCTCAATATCCCCAGCATTTCCTCCCAGCTAGCCCCAGGCAGCTTCCTAATGCAGTGTACTGGCTCCTGAATCCCCCCAGGAGATGTTTAACCCTTCCCAGCTCTGCAGGAGCCTGTGGGATTAATTGATGCACTTTATCACCACATCTGGGTTAAGTATTCTCTGTTAACAGGAATTTATATCCAAGTCCCCAGTGGAAATCACTGCTCAGGGCTCAGGGAAGATCACTTGGCTTTGCAACAGCATCAAACCAACACAGCAAAACTCAGTGAAAACGGGGATTCCTGTAAAATGACCACGAGGAAGTCTGGTCCCCTCCCTGAGACATCTCCAATTCCCCATTCAAAGATCCTCAGAGATGCTGGATACAAGACCAGCAATTACATTTTACAGAAGGAAATCAAGAACATTTTTAAAATGGCTTATTCCATATCATTTCTCATTGAGAAATGTTGAAAAAATCAGAGTAAACTGGTAGGCTTAAAGCATTTTGCATAGGTCTAATTAATCAGAAGATTATTTTTGGAAAGTTATGTTTACATGAACTGAACTCAGCAGAGAAGTTTCCCTGGCAACAAGAAATGGCCCACTTAATATGGTAATGATGATATTTAATTGGGGCCAAAAAAAAGCCAGGCTTTGACTGATCTCAAATCATGGTACTCCTTCCAAATCAGAAAAAATTACCCATTTTGGAAGTGCAGGAAGAAAGAAAACACCAGAACACAAGAACTTGAGTGAGGTATCTTCAGCAGACCAGCTGCAGAAATTAAGCTACTTCTGTAACTTCCAGTTTGCAGAGTGCTGGTCACACTTCAAACAATATTCCTATTTGTTCTGGCTGATTTCTGCCAACATTTGGACGTTCCCAATCCGTCTATTTTCTAATATTTGGAAATATCAACGAAACCTCCATTCTCAGCCACTAATGAGAGACCAAATACTGAGAAAAACAGTAAAGTGAGAAAACCTAGGTAAGAGACTGGAGAGGGACTCCTGTCCCTCCCTCTCACCTCTCCCTGCCTAAATCATGTTTCCATAAAGGTGATGGTGCCCCTGTTCCAAACTGCTGAGTCCACAGGAGAACACAGTTTCAAGGATATTTAGACAAAATACCCTCAATCTGAGTGGAAGCAACAAAACAAAAATAAAAATAGCCATAAATAATAACAAACTCAAGCATCTGTTTAGCTGCTCCAGTCAAGTCACTGCCATAATGGAAATAAAAATCTCACACTACTAAATTTTGAAGAATATTTCCTCTGCCCATAATAAGCTTTTTTGTTTGAAATGGAGAGAGAAATTCATTTTACAACATCTAGGTAGATAGTAAGTCCATGAGAATTCCTTCCTATTAATTCTGCTTCCAAGCCCAGTAGGATTTCATGATTTGTCACATGTTATCACATGTTTTTCTTTTACTATAAAAAGTGTGAGTTTTGTGGCTCAGCACCTTAAATTGCAGAGGAAGGCACCCACTACATGCATCAAGAGGACCTTGGATTACAAAATGGAGTTCACCTGTGTGACAAGAGATTCCAAGAGCAATTTCCCTTTCGAAGAGTCGACTGAAGGAGGGCTGACAGGAGGACTGTTCACCACAGAAGCAATGAAAAACTGGCTTTACTTATTTTAAACAGAAAGTTTCTGACATTTCAAGTTTCTACCATAGTTTGAACAGAATGAAGACTAAAATCAGAAAATTTATAACATGTTATATGTTGACAACAATTAGTGAAATCAGACAAGAAGCACACAAATATTAAAGCACTGCCTTCTCACCTTTAGAGGATTTTACACTGCACAGCTCATTTTCCTTACCTGTCTTCTTTAATCACATCCACGAAGTGAGCATCTGTCTTTTCTCGGATGTTTTTGAACCTCAGAGGGAGCAGAGCTGACTGATCCAGGCTCACCCCGCCCCAGCGCCCCTTCTCCTGCAGCATCTCGTACAGCGAGGTCTGGCTGTTGCTGAGCTTCTCCTCCTGGGGAGGGCTCAGAAGCCCATTCTGAGTCTTTGGGCTGTGTCCTCCTGGAGCCTGGACAGCAGAGAGCAAAACACACCCAGGGAATGGCAGTGGTTAGGAACAGACAGGAGAGGTTGCAAGGAGCAAAAACGGAGAGAAGTTCTGCTCTGACCACAAAGACCAAACTCTCCCTGCCTTGAATCCATTCACATTTCCTGGGGATGGGTCTCCCCCACCTCCCATGTGCCTGTTTAGTTGCCACCTTTGTGCTTTTTATGAACCAACTGTCTAAGGAGCAGAAAACAAAGCACATTTTCACACACTCAGTGACAACCAACCACAAGGCCAAATTTCATTCACTCATCTTGCAGGTAAGGTTCTTCTAAAAAGCTTTTTAAATACACATTGAATCTGAGCTGACTCTCCCTGGTCAAGAGATAGCTCACTCTGCCAGCCCTTGCTGATCCTTCCCCTGACCACTACCTTCCCAGAGGGAACAGCCCTTTGTACATCTCATCCTACAACAAAAACTCCTGGAAATTAAATTGCATTTCCTTCTCTAAGACATACTTCTTTTTTTCTGGTTTTCTTTTGCCTTTGTATTTGTTAAGATAGCTTTAACTCTGACAACAGCTTGCAAAAAGGCTTAGGTACACAGTATCACCAATGCTGCTGTCATTGGAGAGCACAAATTACTTTTAAACAAAAATCATTTTATTTTCGTGGTGCCTGAAGTTCCCTCTTTTACATTTTGTTTGACCTAGACCAATATGTACTGAAGCAGTTCCAAAAGAATTAGAGAGCTAAGTGTGGTTAGAATGAAAATGAACTGCAGTTAGTCAGGATCATTTTCAAATGCAAAGATAGAGCAAACTTGGCATATCTGAGTGTTCATCTCCCCCCCTCCATATCTTATCACTTATGTAGCATTTATCCTCATCCTGAAGCCCACTCATGACAGAAGTTTCTCCATTCCTGCTTGTACAGAAGTGACAAGCTCCTCCAGAAGACTATTCTTGGATGCCACCACAGTGACCATAAATAAGCACCATAAATATCATCACCACCCCAGCCACGTGCTGAATTATGTTACTGACATTGTAAAATCAACTTAGTTAAAGTTAAAAAAGATCTCCTTTTCTGGCTGCCCATGCAAAATCAATCCCATTTCCTTGTGTGAAGCAAAGGAGGTGAAGGGAAAGGTTCAGACACAGCCAAGGAAGAACCAAAACCAAGGGGGCAGCAGGAGCACCCTGTGCAGGGGAGAGTCAGGAAGCGCTTGGCTCCTGTCACAGCCAAGACCTCCAGAGCTAAAGCCATAACAAGGTGTGTTGGAATGGTTCCCTGGAGCTACAGGAAAAGCAGGAGGGAGATGGGTTGTGCTTCCCCTTCCTCCCTGCCTCCCGGGGGGATGTGGGATCCCCACCCTGCGGGCTGCCCCGACCGAGGTGTGAGCCCAGAGGCACGCGCAGGGAGCCAGGAGATGGAAGGATTCCAGTCTGCTCTCTTCTAGCCCGCACAGTTGTTTTGGCAGCTTGCAGGTGCTCCCAGCACAGTGACAGCAGCTGAGGAAGGAATAGGAAATGGGGTGGTTTCCTTGGTGTGCTGCCAATGCTTTGCTGCAGACCATAATCACCAGAAGGGAAAGGGGATTCCAGCCACAGGTCCCAGCAGGGGCACACCAAGAGCCCCAGGACAGACGGACACTCCTGTGAAGCTCAGGCACAAGAACTTCTCACAAGAAAATTCACCTGGTTCTTTTCTAAGAGGAAACATTGAGTAGCTCCTGAGCAAGTCCTCCTACACCTCTGCCAGGTGATCCAGCCTGCCCAGAGGGATCAGGGCTATGGAGCATCCTGCAGAGCCAGGGCAAAGCTCTGCTTTTGACGTGAGGACTAGCAGAGGGAAACCAAAGAAACTCACCAACCAGCTCTTAGGGAAGAACCTTCATTAGTTGGTGGCTTGGGTTTTATTAACTTATGCTAAAGATTGTGTCTGCTCAGAGCATTTCTCAGAACAACCTGAGACCTAAAGAAAGACTGAAAGTCACAGATGCCTTTTTTTTCCCCCTATGAAACAATCTTTCTCCTCTTCCTCACCACTCCAGTCACTTGTTACTTGAAAAGCTGTAACCAAGAACCCACAGTTTTCGCTATGATCAGCTCAAATAAAAGATTTGGATTCCTATTACTGTCTGCTATCCCTGCTGTTCCTCAAGATCATCTGAAAAATGCAGTGAAAATTTCTCTCTTTCAAAGAAGGTCAGCATGGACTTTCTCTTTAGCTCCTTGGCAAAGGCTCAAATCCTCAAGAAAATTCTTCCCTTCAGTCAGCTCAAGGTTTCTCTGTGCTCTGTTAATCTTAACAGGCAGGGATTAGAGTATGAAACTGGTTGTGTAGGAGAAAATCCCTATTTATTAAATGTTAGTTCCAATGTTACTGGGACTTCTGGAGGCAACAGGCTGTAGGGTTTCCCTGAGAACTTGGAGGCTTGGTGTGGAGTTTCCTCTCATCAAGAGACAAGGAGGCTCCAGAGGCTGTCCAAGGATATGATTAAACATCATTAACATTCCCTAAAGATGGGGACATGAGTGCAGCATGTGCTGTGGGAAGGGAACAGAGATGGGTAGAGGGAGCTTATGGCTCTCCTTCCCAAGAGAGCTGAGGCTGCAAGGAAGTCTTGGGAATCAAATGCCACAGCAACTTTGTGCATGTGGCTGTTGTTTGAGCTTTCAGTTGAACAGGCATCCCAGACTTACTGCTAGCCATGACACAGCTCCCATCTTTGGCTGAGCATTAACCGAACCAAGCCCAAGGAGGGCGTGCGATTTGGGCTCTGCTGGAATTCCTCCAGTGCAATTACAGACCTCTTCCTCAACTCTGTATACAAATCCCCTCCAAGGAAGGTCAGATGACTTGCTGATTCACACACATGAAGCCAATGCAGCTACAGTAGGAGGCAACTTAAACCAGGCAGTTGGTACCTAAGGACAATCCCTCTCCAGTCAGATCTTGGAGATTCCTGCATGTGGGCAGAGGCCACCTGGGGAAGAAGCATCTCCTGCCTACCATCTTGGCAGCCCAGGCAGATCTCCCACATGTTCTCTGTCTCAGAGATCTCAAGCTGGTTTGAGACAAGTCCCTGCTGACACCTCCATCAGGGCTCAAGGGATCACGATTTTATTCTTTTCTTAGGCTGTTTCCTGGAACTCTGGCACAGAACTGCAGTGTAACACACCCTACAGCCCAGTGAGGCAGGCCCTGCTTCTGAGCTTACAGTTTAAGCATGAGACAACAGGTCAAGTACAGACAGAGAGGGACAAACACAGATTAATGTAGTGCCTCAGCAGTGGTAACAGTGCTGGCAAGCTTTTCAATCAGCTTTACCGGCGAGAAGAGCTGTAAGACAGACATGAAGAACAAGATCACTGTCTCACAGCATGTCTGCAAAGTGATTCTCCACAAGAAGGGAAAAAATTCTATTTATTTGAATATATAACAACCAGGTAATGAGCAGTGCTCCTCAGTCTGCATTTAGCTGAACATTCAGGGAGGAGGGAGAGGTGACAGGCAGAGCAGAGAGGCTGCGAAGGCCACGAGCAGGATGGCAAACAGGCAGAGTCTGGAGTGGCAGAGGAAGTTGGTGGCTTCAGTGAGAATATCTAAGCAACAGGCAAGGAAAGCGAGTGTGGCAGCAGCATGAAGAATATGAAAGAGGCTGTCTCTGTCACAGGGACTTAAAGCTGTGAATTTGGTGTGTTAGCAGGAACGACCTTGTGTCAGACTGGTGATGCAGGAGACGCTGGTGAGACACGGAACTTGTGTCTGCTGGTGTGAGGATGGAGAGTGTGGTAGGGCTCCTTGGGCCTCCCTCCTTGGGTACCATCAGCATAGCTTAAAGAGTCCAAATTTTAGGTCCTTCTCAGGATCAAGATGAGTTCACATCATCAAAAATTTTGAAAACTGGAGCAGGGGGACTTGAACAAAATTTTTGAATGCAAATCAAAAATCAAATCAGATTCAGTATCAGTTCTGGCGCTTAAGAGCTTGGATACAGGAATAGTGGTGCAAAAATAAGAAAGCTGAGGAAAGCAGAGAAATAAGGGGAAAAGGGAATTGAGAAATACTTCAATTACCTTTGTACTGTTTTTATGCTCATCCTGACAACCATTTTGGATAGCTCCTTCATCTATGCTGACATCGCAGTGGGGAGCAAGGGTGGTACTACATGAAGGGCAAGGCTGAAATGAGACAAAAGAATTTTAGCCAGGAATGTTCTGGTGTCCTTGTAGTATGATGCAATTTGTAATTTAGTCCACTTGTATACTTGCAGCACGGTTCAAAGATAAACAAAGCTACAGAATGGGAGGCAGGGAGCAAAATTTGACTGGAACAGAACGCACTATTTCAAAAATAAATCACAGATTTGTTGTTTGCTGAAGATAAATCTAATCCAGGAAAGCCTCACTAGTGTAAGATCACAGATACACTATAATTGCTGTGCAAGGCAAAGGACCTCCCCAAGAGGAATAAAACACTCTTTAATAGGAGAAGTGCAATTATCCTGTGTGAAACCTGCCTGCAAAGGGATCTGAATGCCATTAGGAGAGAAGACAGTACAAAAATGCAGCAAAATCCAGAAAAAGCATGAAACACCATGATGCATTACAAACAGTCCAGGGAAATGGAAAGCAACAAATCTGAAAGGAATAAAGGGAAATGCTTTTCCATACAGAGCCCTAAGACAGGGGAGGGGAGATCAGGCCATCGTTGTAGCCAAACATCCAGCAAATGTCACAGGGAACAACAAGGAAAGCAAAACCATCAGGATTTGTACTAGTTCCAGGTGCATTCTGGAAGTCACCTAAAATGTTGCACTTGAGCTTTTAAAACGAGCTAATTGCTTCAATTAAAATGTGATCTTCATTAGGGCAATTAGCCCTGGACTTGTATCTTCCAAGCTCTTCACTCTTTTCTCCAGTGCTGGCAGTGTTCAGGCAGGATCCTGCTCAGAGGGACCCGGAGCCCTCTTGGCAGCTCCTGTGCCCTGGAGATGTTCACTGTGATCAGGCTCACCAAAGTCTGCCACTAAACATCACAGCAAGTTTCCCAGCAAGAACTCGAGCCTTCTGTCACACACTCAACATCCCATCTTCATTTTGTCTGCTTGTTGTGGACATGTTCAAGCATCTCTAGTCCAAACCCACAACTTCTGCCTTCAGGTTCACTCCCCATTTCAGAGACCAGCTCGCTAAGTCTTTTCAGAACTAACTTTTCAACTAATGCTCCTTTTCTACCTTTGATGTCCCACCTGTAAATACCCAGCATGTTTAATTTTCAGATGTTTCTCCCAGCCCACTCTCCCTGTGACATCTCACCACTCACCAATGCCTCTCACAGGTTTTCATGTAGCGCCCTGAGCCTCCTCAGCAGCCAGCAGACCATCCTGTCTGCTGCTCCCCAGGCTGGACACCGAAATTACTTGAGTTTCCTAACCTGGCATCAGATAATCAATTCACATCCAGTTCTGAACCTGTGCAGTCTGAGCAAATACCAACACAGCTTAAAGAAACTATGGCGTTGCTTCTCAAATGATTTTATTTAAAAATAATCTCTGACTAACCATCACAAATGTTTTGGCCACTTGGTGGAAGGCATTACTTGATGGCCTAAAAATTAAATTGGCAGTGGGCTAACAAGCCTTGCTAACTAACCCTCTAGGAGTTAGATTTAGATTTAACCATGGTGAAAGTCAGGCAGCGGTGACAAAAACCAAATACCTCTAAGAAAAAATGAAGAAACCACTCCCTGTTTGATCCTGCTAATAAATCAGCAAGACCACCTCCAACACTCGTCTCCTGGGGTTAAGCCAGAAGACAAACAGCTTGGAAAAGCAGCCTGACCTTTGAGAAGAGGCAGAAGTTCCTCTGACTTTCCCCATGTGTTCAAGTCAACATCATTAACTTCCTTCTCTATTGCAGGCATTCACAGGCTCTGTGTGCTGTGACCTCAGTGCCATGAATAAAACATTAATGCACTTCCAGCAAACACCAAGACAAGCAAAGGACTTTCTGTTTTCATACCAAGCAATCATTAAAACACTTTTACAACAGCTTATGAGTCCCTGTCAAGTGAGGCATGTCATAAAAGATGATAGGGAAGATAAACTGATACCAAAACCACTCAGGCAGGGTAGAGTGTTTTCATTCAAAAAACCACCTGCTATTATAGATTTACTCGGAGTTTTTCCCTCTGTGTTCACCATTTTATTAATGTAAACACGTCTTATTGACATTCAAACTGCAACAAGGTTTGCAGCTAAATGAACTACAGACACACCAGAGGAGGAAACACAATTCCTTTCATGGATCAATTACTGTTCCACTCTCCCTCCTGACTTTCCTTTTCAGATCTTGTCCTCTAGAGCATCCGTTCAAGCCCAAAATGTGAAAGTCATGCTTTGCATCCAATATAGCCACTTATTCCCTTTAAAATAAAAATATTTCAACTTGCCTGTAATTTTGCCTCTCCTACTTAAGTCTCTTTTGCAGAGCTGGAGTCATCTCCTCCTACACTGACACCATTTACAGCTTTGTATTTAAAACAGTCGGCATGTAAGACATGATTCTTTTGCAAATTATTATCTCCAGACCCTACCAGCAAGCTGCAGGCTTCAAAAAAACCCTCACGAAAAACCCAAAAGCTGTAAAAAAGAAACCCACTCCTTTTCAAAAACTGTGCATGATCTGTGATCAAATTGCAGTGGTACCTTGTGGGGGTTTTTTAACATACATATATTTTTAAAGTAAAAGAGAGGCAATTTAGATTAGACATATAGAAGAATTTTTTATAAAGAAGAATTTTTTCCACAATGGAAGCGGCGAAACACTGGCATAGGTTTGCCCAGTGAGGTGAGGGCTGCCCCTGTATCCCTGGAAGTGTTCAAGGCCAGGCTGGACAGGGCTTGGGCCAAACTGGGATAGTGGAAGGTGTTCCTTCCATGGCATGGGGTGCAACCAGATGGGCTTTAAGGTCCTTCCAATCCCAACTATCCCATGATTCTGTGATTCTCTCCAGCAGAGACACAGCTGGTGCACATTACCCTCAAGAAGGATTCAGGAATCCCCAGACCTGGCTGTGCTGGGAGAAGTGGGGATGCTCCACACTCCTGTGCTGCCACTACAGCCACAGAAGGTTTTTTAGCCAGTGCTCACACAATTGCTCTGCCATGGCTTCTGCATCCACCAGCCAGATGCTCATGGGATCACAGGGAAACCTGGGGTTGGGCTCATCCAGGATTCCCTGCAGCATCAGAGCACTGGGGCAAGGCTTAGGAATCCCAGCTGTGAGGAAATCCCTGGCCAGAGCTGCAGTGCTGAGGGTGGTGAGTAAAGCCAGGCACCTCTAGACACAAACTCTGCAGTAGCTGTAGCACAGCAGGGTATCCAAGGCAGCTGAATCTGAGCTGGCACTTGTCTGAGATTATCTTCTGAGCAGTTTCCTTTCATTTCTCCTTCTCTCGCTCACAGCCATGCTGCTGCTTGTGCACTCTGCAGACTTTCACTCAGCAATTAAACATTTCAAAGGCTGGACTGCCATGATCCTTGTGAATCCCTTCCACTCTGTATATTCTAAATAGCAATTAACACCCAGCAATAGCCCCAGAGCAGAAATTTAGGGACAAAGCATGGTAGGGCAGCACACATCACACTCCAGCTTTTCAGGAAGAGAGGTGCACCTGTACCTGCCCTTTTGCAAGGTAAATCACCCCCCATTCTAGAAAAAACATCACAGAGGTGATCCTTAACCACAAATTTCATTTTGGATCATTTTAACAGGTACCAGCCCATGCTGGTACATAAGAATGTTATCAAGCCCCAGCTGCAGGTGGGTCAGGCCCAGCCCTCACTGCAGTTTCATCCTCAGTCACAGCCTCCTCTGCTGTCTGACATTCCCAAGGCATCCTCACTGTCTCTCAGAACAGCAGCCACAGATTCAGTGCTTGGCTTCATCCCTCCTCTCTCCCTTCTGCTCCACACAGGCAGCTCAGCAATCCTGCTCCACTTGGCACGTTCTTCTTCCTTCACTGCTCGAAATGGAGGAGTTTCTGTCACTGCCACACCTGGACCTCTGCACGACCACACCCTGGGCAGCACTCCCAGCTTTATCTGCACAGCTCCCCACAGCTCTAAGATGCATTTTCCTGCCTTAACTGCCGTTGCCTTCACTGAAAGGCAAGAGGGAGCTGGAAAGCTGGTGCCAGCAGGATGCCAAATATATTTTTTTTCTTACACAGGAGAAGAAATAGAAACATATCACCAGCAACTTGGATGCTGTCAAACCACACTCAGTGCGTATTTTGGAGAGGGATAAAGATGGCTACAGCTCTCTTCTGTTAAACAGCCCTGGCCTGCTCTCTAAGGAGCTCATTCAACTTTGGGCCATCTCTTGGGTCAGTCCTCCAGCTGATCTCACCTGTAATCCAGTGTTTTTACTTTGAATCTTAAAACTGGGAGCAGAGGCAGGGTAAAGGTGCCTTACTCATGCTCTCCTAACCCAGAAAAGAAAAAAAAAAAAAAAAAAAGAAGCAGTAAAAATGAAGTAGCATGAAAATTATCCCCACATCAACTCTGTCAGCTGAGTCTCAAACCTGCACTGAAGAGATCCAGTTAGGACTGACCACACTGAAGTGGAAGGACAGGGAGCTGCAGAGGGCCACCCCTGGCTCTGGCATTTGTGCCCACCTCAGGCAGCTCAGGAGAAGGAATTCTTAGCACAAATGAAAAACAGAATAGACATCTGTTGTTTGGGAAATCTGTTCTGAGATGGAAGATGGAGAGTAACAGCAAAGCTCTGAAGCAATACACATTGTTTCACAGATTTCCTTGTCAAGGGATCTTGTGAGAGGTGTGAACATAACAAAGTGTCATCATTCCTCCAAGCTGAAGCCATACAAATCATTGCCCTCAGCTCCAGATATAGGTTTCTAGAGCAAGCAGATAAGCCCATCTCCCAACCCACCAGAGCATTTTCTCCCATCAAAAAAACAATCCAAATATCTTTTGCAGGGATGTCTGTTGAATACTCATGAAAAGGCTCACAGGTACATGACCTTCATGACAGAGGAATGGCAGAAGCAGCAAAAGAAGAAAAACACAGAAGTTACAGTAGCTGCATAAATCATATTCTTCCCTCCCTCATAAAATCCAGACCACTGAAAAAGCATCAGTGACCTCTTAGTCCTGAAACATAAATAGAAATATTTATTTGAAACAACCTTCGGAAAGTGCTCGCCTTACTTTAAGGACTGTTTGCCAAATGGGGATCATGGCATTTGACTTGGTAAATTCTTCCTCCCTCAAACTCTGTTTTGTCACTCTGTATATAACACCCATACATATGTAAATATGCAAAGCAGTGCCTAAACAAGCCTGTAAGGTTTCCCCATCCCTGCTGGGCTTTGAGAGGACAGCTCACCTTAGGTTTTTCCACCTGCTTGGTTGTCTTGCTCAGGTCGCTGGAGTTCTCGGCTGACGACGTTCCCGGTGTCCTGGCTCCGTCTACAGACTCCAAGCCAGGAAGCAAAGCTTGAGAACAGCTGCAGTGGGGCTCCTTCACCTTCTGACCTGAGATCAGATAGGTCTTTAAACCTACAGGGAACAGAAATGGCCAGTCAGAAGTACAGAAAGACAGAGACAACACTGCTTTGGGCTTCTCACACACAGTGACTGCCAAAGCACTGCCACGACTCAGGAATACAGCACACAAAATAGACAGTGGCTATTTTGGGAAAAATGACCAGAATATGCTCTGTGCAAAGTGGTGGCAAATAGGGTTACCCAAATCTGGTGTTCCAGACACAAGAGATGACTCCAACCCACAGCAACATGTACTCTCTTTATTCCATTTTCACTCGTGTGCTTCTGACAAACACAGCTAAGACCTTATGTATTTGCTTCCAAGTTGTAATTTGAGCTTTCACTTTAACTCTTTCCTTCTGGAAAGGATCTGCAGCCTGGTTTTCACTGATATCTGTATTAATATTCTACTTCTGAAAAACCAGCATCTTCACTTGCCAGAGAGATGTCGAGAACATTACTTAGTGCTGGTAGCACACTGAGAAAGGAAATGGCATTTAAGTGCTAGAAATTCTGATGGGTTTTCATAGTTAGTGCAGACTTCACATTTTTAAAGAACAAAATCAATCTCCCTCTCTCGCACGTACACCCACACACGCCCTCTGCAACTGGTGTATGAATTGAAGCATAATTGGAAAGCAGATCCAATATTAAAGGCCAGGCTGGTAAATAGCAGGTTGTATCAAGCTGAGCTGTATCAAAAACCTGCTCAAAAAATGAAAGACTGGAATTTTATTTAACATAGCACTTCTTTTACTTCCTTGAACTTTGCGCTGTGGTGTTCTGGGCTATTTCTAGACACAAAGCCTTAGAAGGAGCTCTTAATCACAGCTTTCTGAATTCACAGAAGCTCATTTGATTGCCACTGCATGGGCAACGTCCCGCTCAGCACTGAGGGGCTCTAAGCCCCCAAAAAGGGTGGAGGGCACCAGTAGGCAGAAGGGCAAAGTGCTCGTTTTTCTGTGGTGCCTGAGCCCACATTCCCAGGGGCTGCTGGCCCAAACTCTCCCTGCCCCAGGCTCCTGGGATGGTTGCTGGGTCCCATCTGGGTCAGCTCTGATTCCCCTCCGTGACCCTGAGACTTGGCTCCCAGTGCAGCCAGACACGGCTGTCACAGCCATCGACCCGTTCAATTGGCTCCATCCGCAGGGTGAGCGCTGCAAATAAATGTGTCAAGTTGCAGTGGAAGAGAGCAGGTTCCTGCTCCCTGTGATAAGGTCACTCTCTCATAACCTCCTTCACAGACAGAAAATCATATTCCATAAACCTTCCTTTAGGTCTGTAATACACAACACAGACTGTACGTGGCCAAAACCTTTCCAATAAAAATAATTCAGGCATGCTAAGAGCAATTCTGCAGCTTCTCTCTTTATTCCACTCATAGCTTCAGCTCCTGAACGTGACAAGTAACCAGAGACAGCCACATCCCTACCCACCCTGTCCCCCTCGGGCTCCAGAGCTGCTGGGAAAGCTCTGCTGCTCTCCCAGCGAGCTCCAAAGCCGGGCGCACTTGCTGGCATCTCGGAGCTGTTACGCCACAGCCAATCTTTCTTTTTATATCGTTTATAGTAGTGCTCCGATTTTATTTGGCAGTGCTGCTTAATAAAATCCTGACTGCTGCTGGCTTCCAGATGTCAGGCTCTCTCCTTCGAATTTGTGCTGATGGGGGCTGTTGTTTGAGGAATTCACCACAATCAGCTCACAATTATATGTTTACTGTGGTAAAGGCTGAAGCATCAACTGACTACTGCTATTTTTAAAAGCTACCTTAAAGCAACAGGAGTAATTTCCCTACTCCTATTATTCCTCCATTTTTTTCCCTAAACAAACATATTTTCTTTGTTTTTTGTACTTTTGAAAAGGCACTTTTTATGTCTTACTGTGCTGTGCAGCGTAATTGTTTTGTCAATCTTGTATGCAGTAAAATTCTCTCCAGTTTGAGCTCCAAACCGAGGAAAAGGGGGAAAGGCACAGCAGACACTGCAAATGGATTTGGGAAAACAGAATCCAGCCTTGCCCCAGCCTGAAACATCAGCTCCTTGACCCCACTCCTCACCTTGTCCTCTCCATCCCTGCAAACCCACCAGCCCATAGCACATCAACAGAAGCCACTTTGAAGTGGCCCCAGGCTTTAAAGTGGATAATGTGCTTGGTTATTGGCACCAAGGACTCAAAAAATCTCTTTATTCCCTCCTTGTGCTACCCAGCCCCAGCACATCCCTGCATAAGGAGCGATACTCAAAAGGGGTAATTTGAATTGGGACAGAGAAAAACCAATATCCTGCACATGTTTTCTATGGAGCCAACAGGAGAGTAAGGAGAAAAAGGTTATTTTTGTAAAGTTTTGGAAATTGAAGAGGTGCAAAAACCTTCCATCATTACAAAACTTTACTAAAGCCTAGCTAATATTTTGTTTGTTATTAAATCCTTATGATGGGAAAACTCCATTTGCCTCAGTATTCCTTGGAACTCTGTGACAGTTCACAAAGCACCACCTAGGTTGAGCCTGAAATTAAAATTAATTGAGTAAAACTGTACTGGTGTAACTAAAATGCATCCTTTGAGAACAGTGTTCTTCCCCCTTTGACATCTCCAGGGAATCAGTACAACCACCACTGTCATTTTGCACACAGGGTAGGGAGTGAGAAACATCCACAGCAGCACCTTTAAATCAATTAAGTAACATGACAATAAGGAATGAATAAATAGAGGAGCTGCTATTCTATGTGAAAATGCAATTTTTAATGTGTGTTGCTGTGCAATGAAGTAACTCAAGACATGGCAATGCAGAAAGTGATATGAGGTGCTTGTAGTGCCATTTATAAAGGCCAAGATCAATCTTGTACTCACTTCCTTCCCCGAAATTTATCCAAAATAAATGCTGAAGCACACCCTAGAAGTGCCTTACAGCAAATCTGTCCTCTGGCAAGCTTTAACCTGCAATTCTGCTTTTTCCAGAGGTGGCTCTTGGAAGCAAAGACAGGGAAGAGGCTACAACAACCCAAATAAACCAACTTAATGCAGTTGTATTTTCTGCCCTGGGAAAAAATGAGTTCTCCTGTGTTTCTCTGAGGAACACAAACCATTCCCTTCACTGCTCTTCAAGCTCTGAAATTCTGTAAGCTCTGTAAAGAATAACAGCTCCTGAACACTGAGCCAAAACACTCACTGCTTGAATTCATCTACTTTGAATATTGACATGGCAGTGTTTGTAAAGTGTATTTTTGACAAAATAATAACAGATGAGGTCTTCATAGAACAACTGTGGGTTTCTCAGTCCTACTACTGTGGAATTTTAGAAGCATTAGTGAAGTCTCTGTACTTGGCTCCTTTCTTCAGATTGCCTTTCTTTGATCCATGGCATTTCTCTGAGCTTACAAAAACAGAAAACCACCCCAAGCAGTAAAAACCACTCCTAATAACAACAAAAAAATCATATGCATGTGCTCACACACAAATTATTTTCTGTATGCACAAAAACAAACAAGAGTTATTCTAAATAAGGCTGTGTATAAACATCCCAGGCTTCCCCCAGGTTCTGGTGGCGTGAGAAAAGCCGGTGGCTGTGGAGCAAAGGGAATTCAGGAGCACAGGGAGAGGCTGGAGCCTGCTGCCCATCCCCACAACACCCAACCAGCCCCTGCAGTGAATCCCCATCCCCAGCTTGTCCTGGCTTCAGGAAATGAGGGATTAATACAAATGCTGATAAGAAGTTCTTTGACAAAATATTCAAGTTTCAATTTTGGATGCTTCGCCTATTTGAACCTGAAACTTTTTACCCCTCTGTTGATAGCAGACAGGAAAATTTCTCTCTAGCAAACATTTTTACACTTCTCATGTCTGTGTAAGAAAATTCAAATTCTTTTGAAACTCTTTTTAGCACTGATTCAAAGCGATACCAAAAAACAATGGCAATTTTAGTCATGGCCTTACTGATTTATTTAATCAAAATATAATTCTGCTTTTCTTATATATCCCTGTTCCTCCCTCCATGGATCACTTCACCTTTTTAGTTGCAGTATGGGCACTTTAACAGGTGAGCATCCTTTCTGATTAAGTGCTTGCCAGTACACAGCCCTCTGTGCTGGGAGACAGCATTATTCCTTATATTGATGCAATAAAATCCAAATTGTGTTGATTACAACCCCTCTGACCAAACAGCTTTATATTAATGCTGCTCTATCACTGTTTAACTTGCCATCAATTCCCTTGCAGTCTCCATGCTTTAACTGTTTAATCATCTCTCAGGCCTGGTCTGAGCTCCTTTCTGAACTGATGGGTAACTCATTTCTGGGATGTGCTTCTCTGCAATCCATCAGCTTTTTGCTTTCTCTTTTTAGAAAAGACAATAAAAAGTTTTCTCCACACCTTTTAAAGACATCTTTGCACTTTACTAAAAACCTGGCAGTGAAAATACTGACATTCAGGCACTGCCACTCCAGGGAAAGGAAACACAGACCTATGGTGATGTTTCCTCACACAATAAAAAGTGCTGCTACACAGTTTCATTAGACTGACTTGCTTTGTAAAATAAATTATTAACTGTGATTTCTGGAATGTAATGTGACTGGCAAATAATAACTAAAAAAATCCCAGCGATGCTTTACTTTTAATGGCAGTCATTTTTTTTGCATCTCGTTTTTCTGTGCTGGTTGTTTGGATTTTTTTCCTTGTCAAAGCTCAAATGATTTTTAAGGCACTAACCTAAATCCATGCAAGAAACAATGCAGCACATACCACCAGTCCAGGAGCTTTAGTATCCTTTGGGTTCAAGCTGCTGCTGAACCTAAAGATGATTTTTAGTAGCAAATATTCTCCTTCATTCCTGAAGTTCAAGAATTGTCAGATCTGGATTTATGGAGACTTTTCTCACTTTATTAGAGGCACTTTGCACAGGGAGTTCACACAAACTTCTTCCTTCCTCCCAGCACAACATTCATCCACTGAATTAGGAACTGAGATTTCACACAACAAGGTTACTACTCAAGGTTTAGTTTGGGAATCAGAAAATTTTTTTCAGTAAAAGGGTTGTCAGGCATTGGAAGGGGCTGCCCAGGGAGGTGGGGGAGTCACCACCCCCAGACATTTCAAGGAATGACTGGACATGGCACTCAGTGTGTGCCTGACACGGGGACTGGATGAGCTTGGGGGTTATTCCAACCTGACAGACTGTGTGATTCTGTGAATCACTCCTCTCTCAGGGTTTCCTGCAGCCCCAGAGCCCACCCTGCCCCTCCCAGCTGGCCTGATGGTCCCTGAGGCCCCTGGAGCCCTGTCCTGCCCTGCGCTGCTCCTTCCTCTTGTCCTCCCCTGCTTAAAGCAACCTGCCAGCCAAAGGCAGCAGGTCTCTTCATACACTATTAATGAAGGCTTTTATGTTTAATTCTAATAACCCCATAAAATGCTTACCAAATTCTACTCCTTCTGCAACATGGATGGGCTGTGTGTGACATCTCACACAGGAGTTCACTGAACACTTCAAGATCAAAGACACCCTGAAGACCCCCACACCATCATATCCATTCTTGAAAAACAGTAAGGGAAACACCAGTAAAGGTAAACACAATGAACCTGACTGCTGTGCAGAATACCATGAAAAAAATTCATGAGGTTATTTTTTTTCCTATTTTAAAGCCCTAAAAATACTCCTAAGTGAATCCCAGCTTTTTATCTCCAGATATTTCAGTGATAAAGCTGGAAGCCAGAATCACACAGTCTTATACAACAGGCTTTGTGTTGCTCACTCTGCAGGACTGCACAAAAGGACACTGGATGACTCTTTAAAAATTTGAATTTATGTTCCCCAATCTGCAAAGCAATGAAACAAGTCCCACCCTCTAACCCACAGAAACCACTTCCAGCTCAGTGCAAACAAAAGCACCTAACTCAAAACACCTGGATTCCAAACAAGCCTACCTGGAAAAGCATTTGAATGTATGGAGCAACATTTCCTGTGGCTAAAATGAGAAAGACAATTTCTGAGCCAACTTGCTATCTTAGGTCTCTGGAAAGCACGAAGAACAATAATAAGAAACAGAACTTCATAGACTGGGAAGACAAAAGAAACTCAAAAAAAGCCAAAACCCCAAACCTATCCTCATAATCTCCAAGGAAGAGCTGCAAAGAACCAGAGAAACCAGAGGCATCTTCTGTATTATGGAAAACTGCTATTTTCCTTATGCCCCTTTTGTTTAGCAAAATACTTATTTTTGATCATCTAACAGACAACAGTGGGTTTGGAAAACATTGATCAACAACACATGTGTAATTTTGGTATTCAACATCTGCCAGTTTTAAGTGGGGAACACCAGACCCAAACCCACAATTTACATTTCTAGCTTAGCTGTAGAAAGGAAATTGCAGGCTGGTGGTCCATCTTTCTTCAGCCTCTTTTATCTTCTTCTCACCTGGGTGAGATAAAAAAACCCAGCCAAAGAAAAAACACGGCAGAAAAAGGCCTGGGCAAACCCAGCAGACATGCAGCTCAAACACACTGGTCCAGCGGCCACTGCTGGCTCAGGAATATAGGAATATATATATTTTTTTTTTTTTAATTTTTTTAAAATCTCCTGGCAGATGAAAGACAAGCTGAAGAGAGATTGATCCCTACACTGGGCTTTACAACTGCCCTTATTTATGTTCAGTTCCTACCAGCTCTGCTGGTGCCTGAGAGCAAACAGCAGATGAGCCTGCTCTCTGCAATGACTCTGGGTTTTTAACTCCTTTTTTCACCTCAATACAGCTCACAGCTTGTCACCCTAATAGCAGAAAAAAGCAGGTTTAAGGAAGAGTAAGCCTGGGATTTTGCAGTCTTGCCAGGAGCAATGGTGAGTTCAGCAAGGAAAGCTTGAAGCCCAGCAAATTTACTAACATGCTGCAGAGAAGAGATTCTCTTTATCCTAAGGGCTCCTCACAAAACCTAGGAGATGTGTGATGTTCCTACATTTAAAGCTAAAAAGAGGCCCTAATTCCAGCTCTAGGATTCTGGGGATTAACTGCAACAGATACTGTCTGGCTTTTACTGACACTGCTTGGCCCTCCTGTAAACTCTCGTGCAGTCTTGGTCACGAAAGTAAATTCCATGATGCAATCCCTCGCCTGAAAAGGCATCTGCTATTATTTTATTGACATTATTTTTCACATTTATTGACAATCCCTTTGCCCTCTGTGTTAATTTCAACACCTGGAAAGGAATAAGCATGAAAAGAGAAAGTGAAACGTTTGAACAATGAGGTGCCAAAGCACAAGTCACCCAAGCACAGGAGGGCATGGCACTGCAGGGGGTTCCAAACACTTCAAAAATTATTATATTCCTCCCACAGAAGAGCGTTTTTGGAAATACAAATAATAATGAATTAGAAATGGAATCTAATAAAGATGCAGCCCATTTAGAATTCATTATTTGCCTCATTGCTGGACTGAGAATGAGGAAACTGCAGAGGTGGAAGAGCAGATCAAGGAGCAGCAGGGATGGACACAGAGCCTCAGCCCCAGTGCAGCCACTCTGCAGCACTGCCCAGCTCCCTGCTGCACCCACTGCTGTGGGGTGGAGAGGTCCAGCCTGTGGGTGTGGCTGCAGTGATGTAAAGCAGATGTAAATTCACTTCAGACACACACCACGCCTGCTTTGGCAGGCTCAGGACTCTGTGCCTCGAGGAAAATTGTAAGGTCGTAACACTGTAAAATCTTTTGCAGACATTACAGAGAGTGTTTCTCTTCCAGTTTTTTGTTCAGGATGCAAATGTGGCTTTGGAGTTTTTTCTCCCCCTCATCAGTGACAGGAAGGTACCTCAGAGTCCAAAATCAGACAGCCAAGGAAGGCCATGAGCAACCCCAAGAGCTCCACAGTGCCAAACACAGGGTCACAGACCAGCCCCCGGAGCTCCTCCAGAACACAAATCCATTCCATACATCCCTGTCCACACATGGAATTCCTGCTGCATGGCAACAGCATGGAAGGCAGCAGGATGACACAGGAAGCCTTTGGGAATATCTTCCTGCATGGCCCCTTCAATGCAAGCTTTTGGGCAGGATCTGTCCATGCTTCCCTGGTGAAATGCACACGTGGGAAGTTCTGACATTCCACATCGCCCAAAGAGTGCAGCAATCCTTTGGGATATGTAAAATATACTTCTAAAACTTCCTTTTATTATAAACAAAAAAGCATTTCCAACTTAAAACTACTGTGGGAGAGAAACAAGCAATCTGAATACAGCACAGGAGGTATCTCCAAGGCAAGGACTTCAAACAGTCTATTTAAACAGCAGCGCTATAAACCAGAGATCTATGGACAGATAAGGATTTCTCAACAAGGATTCCACTGCTCTAGACAGGACAATTATACAAAGCCACAAACATCCCAGAGAGACATCATATATTGCATTTTCTTCCCACACAGTAGCTGGCATACCTCAGGAACTATGGATGGCTGCACCAGCCTCTGCTACACACAGGCAGAATTAAAAAGAAGTCAAAGAGAGGCTCTAAGTGCAAGTTTTCTTAACTCCAGGCTCTCAAGAATGAGAATTTATTCATTTTAAATTGAAAAGGCAAGGCACCAGAGTGAAAACAGTTAGACGCTTATTAGAAATCCCACCCAGGAAAATTCCACTTGGGACCAGAAGATGCCATCTATCTTTTGGACTGATATTTTAGAATTGATGAATAGCAAACGTGCGGGATGGAAGATAGGATTGCAATAAAAAACAATAGTCTGATGCAACTGGAGCCTGCTCAGCCCATGGTAACCGAGAGAGCTATTGTGGCTCTCGGACTAACACTTTTTAATAGAATCCAGATTCAATTTGAACAAGACTTTAGAAGCCTGTTTTGTTACACTGCTGCAATCTCTTTGTTGTTGACAGGACCACGATCAGGCAAATTCCTTCCCTATTGCATCATGCAGGTAGCTGGATGTGACACGCTAAATCAGCGTTTTTTCGAGACCAGGGCAATCCCACAGCTGGCAGTGCCCTCCTGCTCCAGGGACTCCCAGGCAAGTAAAACCCAAATCAGTTAAAATCCATGTGCAAAGCTGCTGGGCTCTGCAAGGGGAACACAAGTACCTTCCATGTTGTTACCTTGAACAACAATTCATTAGCTTGATTAGCTTTAAGACATACTCAGAGAACATTAAAATTTGCCCTTAAGGGATCAAATTAAAAGAAGTAAATCTGCATATCTTAGGTAATTCCTGCATAAAAATAAAGGTTTTTTTAAAGTTGTATATGTCTACATATCAGTGTTCAAAGTAAAGAAAAAGGTCATCTGGGGTCCCCAGCACAGGAAGGACATAGAACTGTGGGGAGAGAATCCTGAGGAGGTCACCAAGGTCATCAGAGGGATGGAGCAACTCTGCTTTATGGAAAGCCTGGGGGAATTGGGATTGTTCTGCCTGGAGGAGAAAACCTTTGGGGTGACCTCACTGTGGCCCCTTCCAGGACCTGAAGGGAACCTGCAAGGAAGATGGACAAGGGCCTGCAGTGACAGGACAAGGAATGGCTTCTACTGTCACAGACGGGCTAGATGGGTTATTGAGAAGAAATTGTTCCCTGTGAGAGTAGGGAGGCCCTGGATCCCTGGAAGTGTCCAAGGCCAGGCTGGACAGGGCTTGGAGCAACCTGGGATAGCGGCACCCATGGCACATTTGTGGAACAACATGAGCTATAAGGTCCGTTCCAACCCAAACCATTCCATGATTCTATGAGCATTTTTCCACCTGCTGTCAGAGGCTAGCAGCACAGTTTGAACAGTTCATGTTTATACAAAACCTTGTTCAATATATCTTATTATTAAATCAGTCAGTAATGGTATTTCTTCCCCCTTTCAAGCTCTTTGGTCAGAACTGATGAGTTACACTGTGAGCAAGCACAGCTTTGACAGCGCTTGCAAAAAATGCTGCTCATCACACGGGCTGGAGTGGAGCACTCATATTCCAACTCTTGGGAATCCAGCAATGCCCCCCAGGACCGCTGGCTGAGCGATGTGAGCACCAGGGTATTTATTCAAATTGGCTGCAAGAGCCCAGACAAACAGAAATCATGTTGCAGTAGTGAATTCAGTCGTTTCACAACTCCCCCAGTGCCGAGCCTTGTGCAATCCAAACAGGCAGTTGTAATTCCAGGTAAGTTGTTATTCATAACTTACGCACCGCTTGTTTACATGCGGTTGACAGTTTTAAACGGTTACTAATTCAGTACTGAAAAATAAAGCTAATGTAAATAAAACTGCTGCAGGAGGCACTTCAGAATAACAATATCTCCCAGTGGTATAAACACTGGTGAGGTGGTGAAGAAGAAGCTCCCAAGAGCAGCCACTACCTAAGTATGCATAACTATACAGCTGTATTTTAACTGGCAAGCTACAGCCACTGAGTATTTTCAGTGTTTCTAGCTCAAAATAAGATTAATTTCAGAGCCACTGCTCTTTTCAGAACAGTTACTGAGTGTTGTGTCTCCCTCAAGCACATGATCAGATTTGCAATTTATTCCCCTCCTTAGGTAAAACTGTAAACAAGTAACTATTCCCCAAGATAAAAACCATTTGAAAGCCCAAAAACAAGGTTAAAAAGGAAATGTTGCCAGAACGATGTTTATTCACACAGTCAAAACGTCTCTGAAATTCCTTCCATTTCCTCAGCTTACAACACTGAGGCAACCTCCAGTCCTGACAGCCACACTGGAACCTTTCCTTCCTCTCTGCACGGCAGTCTCAGATGCCAGGTTAGATCTACAGCATGGATCTCTTTCACCCAGGCTGGATTCACAACGTGGATCTCTCTCACCCATGTTAGATCCATAGCATGGATCTCTTTCACTCAGGTTGGATCCACGGCATGGATCTCTTTCACTCAGGTTGGATCTACAGCATGGATCTCTTTCACTCAGGTTGGATCTACAGCATGGATCTCTTTCACTCAGGTTGGATCCACAGAGTGAATCTCTCTCATCCAAGTTGGATCCCCAGCATGGATCTCTTTCAGGCAGGTTGGATCCACAGCATGGATCTCTTTCACCCAGGTTGGATTCACAGCATGGATGTCTTTCACTCAGGTTGGATCCACAGCACGGATCTCTTTCACCAGGTGGCACAAAACCCATCCTGGAGATGGATCATGTGTTGCTCACACGGAGCAGGCCCTCCAGGCCACGGGGCTGCTGCAATGGCTGGCTGCAGGACAGCCCTGTCAGCTGGTTAAAAGGACACCATGCTCTTGGCTCAGAGCGTGATGGCAAAGACATGGCCAGTTCTGTACTGGAAGAGTCTTGTCCAACAGCTGATCCAGCCTCCAGTGGTTTCCAGCTTTGCTCCTCAGGCTCTGGCCTCTAAGCGTGCCAAAGCACCCAAACTGAGGATTCAAGAAAGCACCACAACGAAGAATCACGGAATTGTGGAATGGTTTGGGTTGGAAGACACCGTCTAGTTCCAATACCCTCCTGCCATGAGCAGGGACACCTTCACTAGACCAGTTCCAACCTGGCCTCGATCTTCTAAGACATCTTCTACTGCTCTCTCTCACTGGATCACTGCCCAATGGAGTTCACTGCATCTCTTATTTCTGGAAAACAACATGATGGGCAAAAAGGGTGATGGCACCCCCAAAACTGCAAGGACAGAAAACAAATTCTCTGTCCCACAAGCAGCTGTTAAGGGATTTCAGCCCATCCCTCAAAGTTCCCAGCACAGAGGAGCCAAACACCTGGGTCAGCAGTCAACACAGGTACCTCGTGCCAAGCCTTAAACCATGTGTGGTGACCACAGGTAAACCTGTGGTCCTGTGTACTCACTTCAAATTCTGGATCACTGTAGCAGCATGTACTGCAGCATATAGCGTAACAGGATGGGTTATAACAGGGTGGATTATAACATGAATGGATTATAACAGGATGGATTATAACA
>VRYO01002014.1:14207516-14241429 GCA_009812075.1 Sialia sialis
AACAGGATGGATTATAACATGAATGGATTATAACATGATTCATGCCATAAGTACAAACCATAGGTATCCAATTCTTCCACGCATCCAAACAAACCTCCATGAAACAAATACAGAGGTTTGTCACTTGCTACCCAACAGATTTGCCTGGCCATCATTATGTCATGTCACCAAATCTATCCAGTAGGAATGACATTAAATAACATGCAGTTAAAGAAACATCTCCCAAATGCACACCCATTGAAACGTTCTATTGGCTCTTTTGAAACGAGTCCACCCCCACACTCCCAGCAGCAAATCTTTGCCCAGTGCTCATACTCAAATCTATTTTTAAGAGCAAAGGAGATACCAGCACCACCAGACAAGCAAGTGGAAGTCTTCAAGTGACATAAAGCAGACATGGGGAAAATCAGCATTTCTGCTTCTCTGAGGTTTGAATATTCAATAAATCATCCATTATTATTCTCTGTACTTGGACCAGTCCTGGCAGTCTATTTCATACCAGAGCAAGCCCCCAACAACCAGCTCCTCATTCAGCTCATGGCCCAGATTTGATTTCTTCATCCTTTGCAAAAACATTCTCAGACTTTGTGCTAATAACTAGCTGATTACATTTCAAACCCTCGGGCTAAAAGTTATTACTGGGGAGTGCAGGAATGTGTCTGGAATGCAAAAAACAACGGGGGTGAAAAATCAGTGGGCTCTGAGCTGGTATAAATAGATAGTTCACTACAAAAACTCATCTCCTCTCAAAAAAAACCAAACCCAAAGACAGTGCCCTGCTATCTCTTCCAGTAAATCTTACTGGAGAACTGACTCAGGCATCTCCCAGCCCTCAGGAACAGGCATCTCCTATCTACACAAATACAATATAAATAATGGTTCTGTTGTGCTTGCATGCGAGATAGAGAACCACCCTGAGTAATCTGTTGATAAACTCACGTAAGAGACGGTAGTTTCGTGATATGCCAAGTACTTCATATCTTGGAAAGAAATGGGGAAAAAGTTATTCTTAGGGAAGCTTTCTCTATGGTTGAATGGTATCAGGTTTATGAACAGAAAGTTTCTGGTATGCAAAGCTTATTTGGTCCAAGCAAATTCCTACATCACCCTCCACCTGGAAATCAAGCTGAGTATTAAACCATAAGATGATCACAGAGATCTGGTGTCTCCAGTCTGTGCAAAGGGGGTTACAGCACTCAGCAAGAGAGAGCCCTGCAAGGGCTAGAAACAGGATTTATGGGATCCATGGAAATTAGGGATCAGTCTCCCCAGCTTGATTTTTGGGGCTTTGGGCTGCCCCTGTGTAACGTACATCCCTTCTCATTTAGATGTGGAGTCATTCTTAATCACTTTGAGGTATAGAAGACACTAGGAAAAGTAAAGATTACAAGTCTCCAGAAGAAGACTGTGTTAAAACAATAACCTATTTATTTGCAGCCTTTAGTGGAGGGGAAATAAAAATAAAAGCTTTGAAGAACAACCTAAAGGCTGAAGATTGGGTGAAAGCACAGAACAAAGGAAATACCCCTTTGCCCATCAAACTCTTAAAAAAATTTCTTGGCTGTACTTAACAAAACTGAAAGAAATCCAACAAAGACTAAGCATTTCCCTAACCTCTGTATCTGCCTCTCTGATACTGCTGCCATTTGTTTCTAACCCTGTTAGAATTGGAAGAGACAATTCCATAGCCCAATTCCTTTGTACTTCCACAGAATCACTTGCCTAATGAAGCCTTTCATGGCTTATTTGAAGGTTTCAGCATTCAAAAACAAAATTCCTCAATGAAGGATGAAGTATTTTGTGGGATTACTCTTTCCCTGAGGTTAGGGATCAAGGTTTCTCAGAAATACGATGAGTCACAGCGGTTTTAGCTTACTCATCTTAAAAAGTGTGGGTTTTTTAATCTGATAACAAGCAATTCTTTTTTTTTTTCAAAAGTATTTGAAACAACTTGTTGAAATGAGAAACAGAATATGCTTTTTGTGACCCTCACACTTGTTTAAACTATTTCATGTAAAGGGAGGGTTTTATACCAAACTTTTGACATTTTTCAGCATGACCCTGAGATAACCAGTATGTTTTAGAAGCAACAGCTTATCTAGAGTACAGCAAGGCAGCTGCACACCTCAGAGGTGAAAAGCAAAAAAGCAGAAAAACATCACAGCGCTAAAATCACTATTTGATTTGCAATGCCTTCCCTCAAGGAGACTGAAATCAAAGACACTGATAACACAGAATGGTTTCAGAGTGCAAGATTTACAGCTTGGGCTGCACATCTATGTCCTATGCCACCAACAGCACAATCCAATCTAAGTTTTCACATTATTTTTGTGTCGTGAGATCTCTGCTCTTCATGGACATTTTGCCCTCCTCAGTGGATTTCTGACTTAATTTCACTTGTCCTGTTGCTCTTGCACACTTTCCTTAACCATCACTAGACAAATTATAGATGAATTTGATGAAAAATAAAAAGCACCCTCTCAAATGATTAAGTCTGAAAAGCTTTATTAACAAACTTGCTTAATTTTAACATTTCTCAATAAATGAAGAAATACGTTGTAAAAATAATTTTTAATATAAAGGAAGATGTTAGTGGTGCAGGGATAATAAAGAGATTTTTCTCCCTTCAAAAGCATCATCATAGGTATCTCAGAAACACCAGGAAAATCAGAATGCTAAGTATATTATTATACAAACATGGAAATACACATTGCTAATACAATGGGGTTTTTTTTCTACTTGGGACACTGCCCTAGGCTGGAAACCTCTATTCATGGCTCTCAGGAAAATGAAGCTTTAAAATGAAGAGCATTATCTTCCTGTAGAGCAAAAAACCCAAACTACACCAAATTTTTGTGCTAAACCCATAATTCAATCTCTTTTTTTTCCAGTTAGCTTCCTAGTCCAAGAAAGGACATTTTAATTTCTCATTGATCTGTGCCACTGGAATTTCATGCAAGACTTTGCTTGGGAAACTGGAATGGAACTGTACAAACTAAAAAGTGAGAAAGGAAATACTTTTCTAATAGTTACTAGAGGGCTCCACTAAGTCACAGCCACCGACTCAAGGTACTACACAACAGCTGGGTGTTCTCTCTGCAGAATACAGAGAATATACAGAATATATTTGTACAGTATTCCCTAGAAAGAATTTCTAATACTAAGCCTATACAGTAGTTTTAATTTTTTTTTTTTATTTATAAAGCTGCCACAGTGTTAAGGAGCAAGGTCTGGTTTTAAAAGGAGGTGTGCTTTTCATCTTTTCTGTCAGAAGCATAGAAGATGTTTACTTTAGAGGAAAACTGATTATTTGAAGTCTGCTCTCCCATTAGCACCACAGCACAAGCAAAGCATTTGTCTTTTCCACTGGACCTGGCCCATGCACACATCCAGGAAAGCTGCACATTTTCTCCCAGGCAAACCAGCAAGCACAGAAGGCTGGGGGTAAAAAAATTATTAATTTAAAAAAAATGTAGTTGTTCTCACTGAAGCCTGAAGCTGTTATTGTGGTGTGAAACCTGTGCTGCTCCTGGACCCTCTCCATGGCACCAGGGACGTGCCCAGCTGAGGAACACAAACCCTGCTGGATGGAAATGAAAACTGAAGATGCTCCTTTCCCTCCCTCCCTCCACTTTTGTGTGTGACCAGATGGATCATCTGCACATCTCCATATCTGCATGTTTTTGTTCTCTCTTTTTCATTGCAATCAGAAGAGATGGAATCCATCTTGTAACTACATTTTGAAATGTTTCTCCTGAACAAGAGGGGATAAACCAAAATCTGTACTAAGGAAGAAAGCAGCCAAACTCCTCAGTGCAACCTGCAAGAAGGAGGCTGGTTTTCTGTCCTAGCCTCTCCCACTGTGTGTGACTCTGCACAGATGAACCTCAGTGGCTTGGAGAAATGGATCCTCTCTCCTTGTGGCTGTCTGAGGCTGAAAGCAAGGTCTGAGAGCAAGGTTTGGCACTTCCCCTCCTCGTTCTGCTGTGCTTTAGAAAGGTCTGTTTGCTTGAAGTTCATGAGGTGAAGTACTGGGGGCTCTCAGATGGAGTTTTTGTTCTGGCTTCTTGCCACGCAGAGTGAGAGCTCCTCGGTTTGCAGTTCTCAGTCTGAGTAAGATGACAGCTTTATGTCAGCACTGAGTTCACAGCCAATACCAAACTGGGGGGGACAGGACACAAAGACAAGCTGGGAGCAGTCAGGCTGCTCTTCAGAGAGACCTCAGCACTGAGAGCATCCAAAACACTTGGAAATCTACCTCCAGTTTTGGGCTCCCCAAAGATGCAGCTGATGCATTGGGTGACACCAGAGAGGACCTTCATGGTGGTCAGGGGGCTGAAGAACTTCATGTGCGAGGACAGAGCTGGGTTTTGGGAGCTGAGAGGAGAAAGCAACACCCACCTCCCAGGGCAGGAGGAGAGCCAGGCTCTCCACAGAGGAGCACCAGGACAGGATATGATGAGCCAAGTCACAGTGGGAGAGATGTCTAAAACCCAGCTCTAAACCTCGTCTGAGTCAAGTTTGGACAAGACACTTTCAGAGGTTTCTCAACAACCTGTATCATGCTGTTTAACCAAACCAAATGGAAATCAAATGGATGCTACATAGAAAACTATGGGAGAAGTTTGATTTGCCTCCAAGATCTGCTGTGTGCCTGTTTTTTGTTGTCACTGGTGCAGCAGAGCACATAGGCAGGACGAAGTTTTCCAAGTCCTTGTCATACTTGACTTTAAAATTGCATTTCATGCTCTAATTTTCACAGAGAAAGGTCATATTAGGTGAAATTTCTTAAATTCAGGTAAATATAAATTTCTTTCAGTTGAGATTTCAACATTTTCAGCATTTTCCCTTCAACATTTTTATTCCTACTTCTTCAGAAACAACAAGTAGGTTAGAAATTAAAAATTCACAGTCTGTTCTGAGGAATTTCCACCATAACCTCACATGGCCTCATAAAATACAGACTACATATACTGAGATTGCATTTATGCACCATCAATGAGATGCCTGTGTGGGGCAAGACCTCCTGATTCACAGTAGTAAATCCAATTTTCAGATCCTGCTGTTGAAGAGAGAAAGACCCAAGAGGTGAATTGGTTCACCTGACTCAAAGCATGAAGGTTACAGCTGAGAAGTCTCCATGTGAAATGCCAAAGGAGTTATTTTTATCCCTCCCTCTCATTTAAATTTAAAGCAGGCCAGCAGTACTGATACTGTGAGGTGCTAATGTTGTTGAAACGCGATGGGAATCAATAGCTTTTCCAGGAAGAGAGAGCTTGGAAGAGAGATGAGCAGTTTAAAGTCTGCCTCACCTCTGCCAGCAGCAGCTTCAGCCACCTCCTGGATACTCAAAACCAAATTATCTCCAACACCTCACTTCTGCCAAATACACTGATTTTTCTCTCATCATCTAACAAGTCCTTAGCTTGCACAATCTCAACAGCTCTTCTGAGTTAACATAATGAATAAAAAATATGCAGCATATTGAATTAAAAAAAAAAATAAAAATCTGGGAACAGCTCTGCCAGCTCTGGCTCTGCCATGCAGATTTGATCCCTCCTGCACAGGAGGCAGAGCGTACTCACACAGCCACCCACCCACCTCCCAGCTCAGGAGAACACAAAGCTCCTATCAAGTGTTGCACTCCACGTTCCCAGGCTGGAGGAGAGGCCAGACCACAATTTAATGAAACGTGGTTCTGATTCTCACTCTCCATACTCTGGAAACTTCCCACTAGTGCCATACATCACAGCTTTTTTTTTTTTCTTTGAGTGAGCAAATTAATTATTGTGTTTGAACTGGCTTCCTTTAGAAACCTGCTAAATTCTTGTGTGTTGGAAGAGGAAGAAAAGAAAAAAGAAAAAAAAAAAAAAAGAGGAAGGAGAAAATGCAAACAGAGAAGTCACATAAAACTTCCACGGCAAAATTCTTTTGAATTCCAATTCAATTGGAATATAGCAGCCTCGGAAATGATGGTTCTAAACCACAAACAAGCAAGGGAATGTTTAGTAAACCCAAGCAAAAATCCCCTGGCCTCTGCAGCAGCACAGCTCAAGCCTGCAGCTCTCCATCTATTTATAGACCTGGGGCACATATCACTACAATAGCTGATTGTGCTTTGCAGCTGTTTTGTATATCTAGAAGGGCAGGAAAGAACAGACTGCACTTTGATCTTGCCCTTTTTTGGAGCAAAAACAACAACAGAAAAAGGCCATTAGGAAGGACTCAATATTTTGGAATCACAAGGGTCCTTGCTCCCAAAGCCACAGCTTACACTTGGCATGGAGGGCGCCCAGCACATGTCCAATTGTTTACTGGGATTATAAATCCAGGCTGCAGTCAATATTTATTCTAGAAGCATGCAAACTATTTCACCTCACATGAAAACATATGTCAGACCTAATTATAGGAGTCCCTACTCCCCAGAGCATCTGTTAAGTGATACACACATGAAATTAAGATTCAACCTGAATGCAATTGCATCATAAATCAGCACTTTGCTTTTCCGGGGAGATTAAAGAAATTAAATATTTGCTCAAGATAATATTGTGTGATAAGACTCAACAACATACAACCTGTACAACATGTTGGGAATAAAGCTTTATCAATTATACAAATGTATAGGAGCTGATGCTGGAACGACAGAAATATGTATGATTTACAGAAGTCAAATCACTAATCCCTATCTCAGGAAGTGAGCTGGTCCTTCCTGAGCTCTGAGATTAGGGAGGATCGACAGGAAAACTCTCACCTCCAGCATTACAACACGTGCATGATTGGCAGTACTAGGAGGAGAAAAAATCTAATTTTTTTAATACTAAAAAGGGAATAAGCCTAAAGCAAGCATCCTAGGTACCTGACTGTACCATACCCAGAATACCTGTAGAATATTGCTAATCAATTACTGATGGATTTACAAACTGCAATAAAATGTTTAATGGGATTTAAATGTGCTGCTTATAGCTACTACCTAAATGAGTTTGAGCAGTTTGCTTCTAAACAGCCATGTGAACTAAAGCACATGAATATGCTTAAAACACAGCAAGTGAGTCTGCAGAAGAGATTTTTAAAAGCACCATGAGAAAAAAATAGAAGGTAAAAAGTGCTTGTGGTGAGCCTTGTGGTGAGCTAAGAGAAGTGAAAGGCTGAGAGAACTGGCACTGTTCAGTCTGGAGAAGGGAAGGCTCTTGAGTGATGTAACTGCCCCTTCCAGGACCTGAAGGGAACCTGCGAGGAAGAGGAGAGACTTTGGACAAGGACCTGGAGTGCCAGGACACAGGGAATGGCTTCCCACTGCCAGAGGGCAGGGATGGATGGGATATTGGGAAGGAATTGTTCCCTGGGAGGGTGGGCAGGCCCTGGCACAGGGTGCCCAGAGAAGCTGTGGCTGCCCCTGGATCCCTGGCAGTGTCCAAGGCCAGGCTGGACAGGGCTTGGAGCAGCCTGGGATGGTGGAAGGGGTAGAACAAGATGAGCTCTGAGGTCCCTTCCAACCCAACCATTCTGTGATTCTGGGATGATCATCCCTGGGTATCTCCCTACTGCACACCTTGCTCTTCCACAGCTCCTAAATGCTGATTCTGGAATGTCAGGGACAGCAAATGAATTTTGGAATTAGGGAGATGGAAAAGTAGCAGCAGGCTGCAAGAAATGCAGCCAATCACACTGAGGAGAGAACAAATCTAAGAGGAAAGTTGGCAAGATCAGCCTTTTGTTAAGTGCTAAACAGCCTCTGAATTTTCTGTATTGCATCATCAGCACAGCACATTTGATCATTCTGAACAAAGCTTTTAGACTTTTAAGTATCTGAGATGGGACATGAAATAGTACTCTCCAAAACCTCATTTTGAAAGAAAATATTTAGATATATTCCTATCCTGAATACCAGTTCATTTCTGCTGTGGGCTGCATCTCTCCATCTTGTTTATTGAAACCAGAATTCACAGGGATGAAGTTTTTTGTTTCCTTTGTAGAGCACTTGAGACAATGCTCTTGATTTTCATTAGTGCTACTGTATAATTATCTATTAGATTTGAAACTAATACATAAATGAATAACTTACTAAATAAATTATTTCTGTTGAGGTAATAACAAAAATGTTATTAAAACACCCTGAGCAGGGGTATGGGAGTGCAAAAGCAACTCTCTATTGCTAAATGTATAAGCATGTTTCACGTAAATTACAAAAAACAATAAATGAAATAAAAACCAACAAGAGAAAGCATGAGCTGACAGAGACAGCAGGGGTGTCTGTGGGGCTGTGATAATGAGATTTAGAACCACTGATAAAGTTATTAACCTGGCCCAAGCAAACTACTTTTCAGAAAGGAATACTCTGAAAGGTTCCAGTGTGTTCATGTCCTACAGGGCAATCTGAGACTGAATTTCTGCATTTCAAACTCATCATTTTAAGAGCTGGAAAACTGAAATTTGGAAGTTCACTCACATTATTCTCTTCCAGAAAATGATAAAAACCTTTTTTCCATACGAAATATAAGGGGATTTAGCTACAATTACCAGCAGGATCACTGATACCTGTTGCCACAATAACTTCTCAAGAGACAGATGCCTTCCTATAAAGTAAAACACGTTAAACATTAAGTTCAAATATCAGGTTGGCTCAGCATGAGCTAAACTTTAGCTCTGAGTAGTTAACAGCTCTTGTGCAATGTCACAGCACTAAAAGTCTTCATTTCTGTGCCCATGTGGAAGCCACCCAGCCCTCCTGACACAGAGAATGGACAGAAAGTTGTTCATTACTGAGCACAACAACTGAGCTAAAACAACACTGGGCTCTTCCCTAAATCCAAAGAATGGGAATTCTAGAGGAGAGTCCCTCCACTGAGGCTGTGGGACAAGCTACTAGAAGACACAAAGTAGGATAAATAACCTGCTCTTGCAAAACACAAATGCTAAAGATCAAGTTCCAAAGAGAAGAAAAACCAAACTCCACTTGTCGAGTGAGATGTCTGAGATAAATTAATTCCAGGATTTCTGAGGGGCATCACACACATCCCTCCAAAGCAGCTTCCCAGGAATGCTGCTCCTGCCAGAGCCAGGCAGAAACCCCAGACATCAAATGACTCAACAGGGACACCTGACAAAGGCAGCTCCCATTACCTGACCATATTCCTCATTTTTTCATTAGACAGCACCAAATGCAGCCTGCAATACATGGATAAACCTCCAAGAATGGCAAATTTCACAGACAAACCTCCAAGAATGGCAAACTTCACCGCTCATCAGTTTGTGCTCTCAGACCTTCTGTGGGGCCGAGTGACAAACACGTAAGGGATCCATGTCAGAGATGTACTTGTGACCACTTTGGGATCTGCTTTCCAAAACAGAAATGCAGCTTTCAGAAAACATTCCCATTTTAACAAGCTATGGTGCACACTAATAGAGCCCTAGAAATAGTTTTACAATTGAAACATTACACACAGTAACCACTATTTATACTTCAATATGTCAGCCTTAAATATTTACTTTTCCACTCACTCAGTTTACATGTTGTGCCAGCAGAGCACTTTCTTGCATCATTTAAAGAGCTTATAGAAATCTAAAACTACCAGAGCAATAAGGAAAAGTATTATAAGTCAAATTAAACGATGAGGCAAAACATATTTGCTACTTTTTATGCAAAAATTAATTTCATGCAGACATGCACAATTTCTACAAGAAATTAGGTACTTCACATTATTTGTTCTGATTAAAAAAAAAAAAAAAACCCAAACTTTTTTGGAAAAGCAAACTGTTCTGAACTTTAAACTCTATCCAGGCTTTCCATTGCTACATGGAGACCATTATGTTATTCCCTTGCCCCATGGGCTCTGAAAAGCCAAGGAGTAAGCTCAGACTAAGTAAATGTTTCTAGGTAGAGCTGCACATCACACAGCTGTACCAGCAGTTACTGGACATTTTTCCCAGAAAGCAAACGGGCTGGGCAGCTGTATTTTGACAAGAGAAGTTGTTTCCTTTTATGGCCCAGAGTTGGTGGCTGTGGTCTGGGGTGGGAAGGCCGTGGGCAAGCATCCCATGCTTCATCCAACAGCACTGTCATCCCTGGTCCAGCTGTTCTTCCCAGAGTCACCCTTCCAGCACTCACTTATTTTCAAGTACAGAAGAGCCACTCCAGATAGGATATTGTATTATTTACTTTCCCCTTTGCTCTATTTTAGGTCCCATAAAGCCAGAGTTTAAACAAACGACTCAGATTGAAAACTGCTTATGGGCACTTCCTAGCCCACCAGATTTGGGCTCCTCTCCTGCAAAGGAACCAAGACATGCTCAGCTGTTCTGCCTCTTTTCCATTTGTATATTTAAATTTTTGTGCCATTAAAACCAGCTAAAATGGATTTTGAAGAACAAATGGCCTGGAAATTCATCACCCTGAGATGGCACAATGCCCCATGTTGCAGCCCATATAAAATTCAAAGGATGACTGTGACCATTTCCAATCAAGTTTTTGGCCTTTTCTTTGGGAATTCTGAACTGATGGGTACTTAAGCTGGAACAACTGTGAGGAAGAAAGCAATAGAGCAGAGGAAGTGGGAAAGCCCTGTAGCAGATGAGCTGCAGATGGACAAGGAACACCTGTCCTGGAGCAGATTGGCTGAGCAGGTTCCCAACAGCCTCCCTGGCTACTTACTGCCATTGCTTCATTCACTCCCTTTGCTCCAGCTCCTCACTCTTTACTTGTATCAAACCCTGAACCAGCCCTTCTTCGTGGCTTTAATGTCACAGTGGAAACCTGGAAGGAAAGACTGGAAGGAAGGAAAGGGCAATGGGGAAAACTAAGACACTGGCGGCATGGAAGAAAACCGTTTCTGTAAGGAAGACAAAACAAATTTTCCAAAGGGTAATTGGAAATTCAACAATTCTAATCTATGTGGAAAATGGAAGGCCAAGAAATCAGGGCTGAACACAGTCTGCATCATAATACAAACAGCAAAGCCTAATTACTTCCCCTACTTAAAAATCCTTATCTAACTCATGATCTTTTCTAAAACAAAGCAAAAGTGACATTTTGATGAAGGCAAACCCCAAGCAGCATTCACAAGCACTGCACAGCAGAGAAGAACCAGCCTCTTAAACTGAATGCACTTTCCATGTGGTTCCTTACTTTAACTTCAATAAAAGTTAGTGAGGGGGAGAACCAGAAGAGAAAGGGCAAAAGCCAGAGTGCAAGCGAGCAGCAGGAATGGAGGGATATAATATAGAATATATAATAGAATATATAATAGAATATATAATATATATAATGCCTGAGGGACGTTAATGTTGAGCCTGGAGGCTGAGTTGTAGGGATGCAGCTTTGCTGGTCAGTTATCTGCACAAGCTTTACAGGCATGGGAAAACTGCAAAGGTTGTCAGGAAACACAAAACCTCCTGTGATGGAAAATCCTGCAGAGAAACGCATCCTGGTCACTGCCTGTGCCCCAGCCTGCCTGGGCTTCTCTGCTCCTCCAGCAAACAATGGGCAACTCCAGCATTCTGAAAAAACTTGGAAACTGGATGGAGCAATGAAAAAACTCATCTCCTTTCCATGAAAAGCACTGGCACAGGGTGCCCAGAGAAGCTGTGGCTGTCCCTGCATCCCTGGCAGTGTCCAAGGCCAGGCTGGACACTGGAGCAGCCTGGGACAGTGGAATTGTCCCTGCCCATGGCAGGGGGTGGGATTGGATGAGTTTTAACATCCCTCCAACCCAAAGCAGTCTGGGATTCCATGATTCTGTGAGAAGGGGAGATTTCAATTACTGGGGTAAATCTCAGTTTTATTTCAATTACATTGATCTCACAGGAGTGGGAGATAGGAGAAGCAGGCCACCAGTTCTCCCCATTGTTTCTTGGGAATGTGCTCTATATACCAAGGGCTTCAAATGAGTGAAATACATTCATGCCTTGCTTTTCTTCCCCAATCCAAGTTTAAAACTCCGTTTCCACATCCTGTAGATGGAGAGATCAAAATGAGTTAGGGACACAGCTCCTACTGCTATTTTAAATTGCAAATTAAAGTAAGGCATAGCCTGGAGAAGTTCGGGGCTTGTGAAGGTTCAGTGTTGCAGGAACTGTTTAAATTGTAAGAAGGTTATAATGGGAAATTTAAATAATTAGATCTGGCACTTCTACATCAGACTCGAACAAAACCAAATAAAACATTCAAGTTTCAAACTCAGAGAGAGAACAAATTATTGAGGAAACTGGATACAAACACAGACTGGTAACCTTTTGTAATAAGCATGGCCCTGTGCAATTTAACAAGGAAATTAAAGAGATACAAAAATTAATAAAACAGATACAAAGAGATCCTTATGCTAAAACCCTGATAAAAATTGGTCTAAAAAACACAATTCCTTAGAACTTGCTGAGACACCTAAAAATTAGTATTTCAAAGCAACAATTGAAAAGAAGCAGAATTCATTTTTAAAAAATCCTAAAACAAAAAACCAAAAAAAATCCTAAACCCCAAATTGTGCAGGAGGGAGAGGAAAGCCAGTCTCAAGTTTTGGCTACCTAAAAACAGCCCTTGAAGTGCTCCTCCCCTAAGGATATTTTGATCTTAGTCACATGGGTTTTTTTAAGTATTTTTATTTAGTCTCCCTGTAGATAACTGCAAGGAGAGAGCTGCTAACATGATATTAAATTAATGATTTGATGGCTGCCCTCATGGCTGAGAGAGGCTTGCAGTCTGAAATATTACCAACAAACCATTAGGGCTCAGCAACCTGGGAGAACACTGCTTCCATCAACTTGGTCTCAATCAAAAAAATCAAATTTACTTTCTTATTCTTTAATATTTAACTGCTTATTGATAAGCCTATATAAGTGTACAGGTAGATAGGGAAATATGAAAATAAGAAGAGAAAATATTTGAGAATGTCTTACGATACACAAGAGCTCTTGTTTGCACAAGGAGGAAATGGATCTTTTCCTACTGTGGCTCATATTTTCATACAAATCACCAATTTTTCATTTTCATCTGACCATTCACAACGTAATTTTGCAGAATATACAGAAAGAACAGCTCACACAAAAACTTTCAGGATCGTTGCACCTGGTTTGTTTTTGTAAGTTTAGACAGTGTGAGTGAAGTTTCCAGTTAAATGGACTTGGAAATGCAAGATCTGCAGAGCAGGGCAGAATAAATTCCAACAGCAAACACACTTGTAATCACACAAACTTATCACACAAGTGTACCCACAACAAAAGCACCTTCAGAGCAGGGATCAGCAGCTCTGCAAACCTGGCTCAGTGCACTGGGATTGGCCAAGGAAACATGGAGAGACATGGAAAAAAATGGAGAAACATGGAAAGAGAAGACAAGAGCAGATTTGTTCCTGCCCTGGGCTGTCACAACCACCTGCCAGGGACATGGGCTGCTCCTGCAGCATCAGCAGCAAGGATGGAAAGAGACATCCAGCTCCTGGCTCGGCATTTGGAAAGGCTGCAGCATGCAAAGGTTTTCACATCAAAAGCAAAACAACCCCCAAATGTTCCTTTGCAATGTATTTTTTCAGTTCTGAGCTAACTGAATTGATGGATTTATTTATATACTTGTATATGTGCATATAAAGACAAAAATTAGTATCATTGGATGTTGGATTTCTACCAATGGAAAAAACTTTGGTAATGAGAAGCAGAGACTGATAAAACGCTAAAATAGAAAATAAAAAGAGGCAGTAACCCTCTGAAGCCCCCTCTGAGCTCTGCTCAGCCAGCTGTCACCAGGGATAGGGCAACAAGTCTCTGTTCCAGAAATGGGTACCACAACATCAACATTGTGTGGCAAACCTGAGTCTGTGCACCCCTGGGATGGGGCCACCTCCACCCCAGCTCCAGCATGACACTGCTGCTCCATGTGGCTTGTGATGACAGCCAAGATCATCTCTCTCCACTTGCAGTGGAGCAATTCTCTTTCATTCTGTGTCCTGGACAAGCCAGACAGTTCATAACACACAAAAAAACCCCAAAACAACACCCTCAGTCAATCAGTAACAGCTCTATGCCAAATTATTCAAATTATTCAGAAAGAGGATTAAAATTCTTGCAATGCCATCCTTCTGAAACACTTTGTGGTTATTCCCAGTGGCACAGCAGCGATCCATCCCCACAATCCATGGCTGCTCCAGCTTTCTGTCACCTCCTGGGAGGTGCTGAGTTACCTTCTCACCACTCACCTGCCCCAAGGCCACAGCCAAGCTGTTCCCACAGAGCTCCTGAAGCCCAGCTGGAGGTGTTGGTGTCCCCACACTCCTGCAGCAGTTTAACTTCCAGCTCCAGTCCTTCCCCTCCAGAGCTGACCCTTCACCTTGTCTGGAGAACGTGGCCATCTGTCCCATCTGGAGATTTTCCTCCAGACAACACAACTGCAGTTCCTCGCTCTTTTCTAGATGTCCATCCATCCATCCATCCATCCATCCCTCCATCCCACCATCTCTCCATTCACATCTCTTTAACTGATGGGTTTTTTTACAATCAAAACAACTGCTTTTTGGACTTCTTTAAAGGACTAAATAAAAAGCACTCCCCAAAAAGCGTTTCAGATTAGTTTTGTGCAGATCTCAACTTCCTGCAATCTCTTCTCTCCACTGTAACCCACCATGCCTTTGGCTTCCACTTCTCCACTGCCTTCCAGTTTTTCCAAATACCGTCACGAAATTCCTCTCTAATTTACTTCTCAGAAGATACAATCTAATGGGTAATTAAAAATACAAAAGAGAATTTAGGAATAAGTATTTTCCCTTAACAGCTTCCATCCCATTAAAATATTTTGCTGTCATAATGCCCACAGGGATTATCTTCAGTTGCAGAAGAACAATGAAAACAAACACTTAAAAATTATCTCAAAAAGCCACAATATTTTGAGAAAAACTGCCGTGGTGCTATTGGACCTTGGAAACTTGCACCAAAATATGTGAGATATTGCTCAGAGGTCAGTTTTGCTCTGCAGTTCTATGGCTAGAAAACATAACAGTATTAATATCTGCAAACCCCACCTTTCCTACCTCATATCAGCAAATTGCATTGGGAACACTATTACAGCTCCCACCACAAAATCCACCACTTGTTTATGCTTCTGAATTATTGGCAAACAAATACTACAGAACATTGAAGTAAATAAAAAGAGGGGAATATACAAGAGTTTGAACATATGACCAACTACATGAAACTTAAATAAAAGTATGAAGTACTTTTTATACAGGGGACAAGGACTGCAAAGTTTGTTTATAAAGGAGCCTGGTTGTCTTCCAAGTTTCACGTTCCAGCCTGAAAATAACTTCTTAAAACAGCTGTCAGGTTTTTTTGGGAGGAGGAAGAATGATCTACCAGCCAATACGACCTTTCTTTAGAGCACATGAGTTATCATGGGTTGTGCTTCACAGAGAAAACTCAGCTCCTGTGTGGCCTCTAAAATCTGCAATCAAGAACATGGAAAAGCATCCAGGAAGAAAACCCAGACTTCATGGAGAGCTCACAAAATAAAGAAGTTCCATGGTCTCAGTGCTCTAATCATCCCCCACTGGGCCAAAAATCAGCTCTTAATCTTCCTTTCACTTAGACTCTTTTAAAACATTTCTTTTTCACCAATTAACATCTTAGTTAAGTAGATTTTTTAAAAAATTAAAATAAAAAATGTATTTTAGATTTTACATATGGAAACATATTTTTAATTAAGCAACTAAACCTCCAAATCTCAATATATTTTAAAGTCAGACATGAAGAAACTCAACAATTTACTGACTGTGCTGTTAACATCACTTTAGTGATGACTTCTCAGATTTTCATAACACATTTGCTCTCTGCTGTCTTGGCTGATAAAACAGCAGCTAAAAATGTGAATTTTTTTGTACAAGGTACACTGATAGTTCAAAAACTCCCAATTTCTCCACACATGGAGACATGTTCAGAAGTACTCACATAAACAGTTGTGCTAAGTAGTCCCTGTATCCAAAACAAAATGATTAGCTGGATATATTTATTGAATCAGCCACTTCCACATCTGGCACAGGTGGAGGCTCCTCCACATTTTAAAGGGGCTGGAATTGTCTTTGGGGAGCATAAAATAACAAAAATTATCTACGATATACTGTTGCTGCTGCAATATGTTTTTTCTACCTCCAACATCCAAAAAGGTAAATTTTGGTTCAGGAAACAGCAGAAATTGCCCCAGATGCAAAGCAGCATCAGAAAACTTTAGACCATTAAAGAATCGCTTCCTCCCAAAAATGTGACACTTAAAACCCCTCTGTCTTCCACAGTCAGTGTGACATTGCAAAAGAAAGAGAAATCATTAACTGCTTTATATTAAAACACACACAAATTACAAAAAAAAAAAATCATTTCAAATGTTGCTGTGCTGAACCTGCAATCCTTTATCCTGTTGTCCTCATCTCTTTTCATTCTAACATCCAAAGGCAGATTTGACTTTTTAAGATCTCCAACTATTTTATGAGGGATTTATACTGCCACAAAATATAATTCTCCCCTTTATTCCCCCTTCAACGTGTGAACAAAAATGCAGCAGGCTGAAAATGTGTGGCACTGTGATAGGAGAAAATAAAAAGAAACATCCTTGTGTCCATAGAACAATAACACTAATTTTAGCAACTCACTGTTCACTATTCAGTCTATTTAACCATGCTCCAGTAATAAGCACCTGGATTTCCAGACAAACCCCAAATAAAGTATTTTGGGAACCACAGTCACCAAAACAGCACAGTTCCTCATGAATAAAGGAGCTGATGTCCCTGCCTCAGCACAGAGCAGCACTTCATGAACCACAGGCACAGTTTAGGAGTGAGCACAGGTATGATTTTTTGGGATTTAAACCTGGGTTTAGGATCCCCATAGCAGAATGCACAGCAGAAATCTCAAATTCATCATCACATCTTCAGGATACTTCAGGTGTCAAATTAAAAATTCCTCACATTGGCAAGCATTACACTTTTTGGAAAAGGAAACTGAAGCAGGGTTTTATAGAGGTTTAAAAGAGCAAGCAGGAACACCACGAAACAGCCCCTGAGACACCCAACAAGAGCTTGAAATGGAGCTGGATCGAGGACCCACCTCCTCTGGCAGGTTAGTGCATGGGCAAGGCCAAAAAATGATACACTCAGACACTCAAATGTCTAGACAAGGGGTTTTAGGAATAGACTCCACAGCTACAGATGAGGAGTTTATTCATTAGGAAAATTAAAGGACTCTGTTTTTCAAACTAGCCACCTGACCCACCCTCCTTTACCACAGAATCCATGCACAAGTAACACACCTTTCATCTATACCTGTTACTCAAATACCTTCTGATCTTTCCAGTGCCTGCACTGTGCAGTGTGGGAGATTTTCATCCCTTGACAAAGGAAAGAGTAAATACTAGAGAGTAAAATTTCATCCCCATTTATCATGGTTCAGCTATATATTAATATAGAAATATCCAAATGTATATAAATCAAAACATTTATTTTAGGCTTTCCAGTTAAGAGTCAGGGCAAAGTCAAAGTCCCATCAGGAAAAGAAACAGCTCAGAAAATGAGAACCATTCTCTGTCCTGCAAGGTTCTAACAGAGCCATGACCAGCTGCAGCACAGGCATGGGATCCTTGCTGGATCTGCTCAGTTGTGGCCCAGCCATGAATTCCTCCCTTGATAATGCACAGCCCCTGAGTGTGCAGCAGGGCAGCACCAGTGGAATGGGTCATTGGGGTCTTTCTGCTGTCACTACACGAACACAAGCCTCACAGGCTCAGGCTGCACTAATTCCATACTGCTCCTTGCCTGAGAGGTGCCTCAGTGTACAAATAAAGATCCAAGGATGAGCCCTTTCCAGCTACACTCCACTGCCTCACTTTCCATAAGATTATCCTCCAACAGCCATTCCAGCAGGGTTGTAATTTTATATTTGCATTGGAAGGGCAGTAAAAACTCTCAACTTCCTTCTTCTGACCCCAAAAATCTGCATTTATAGCCTATCTCTTTGTGTTTGTTGCCCAGAGAAGCTGTGGATTTCCCATCCCTGAAGTGTCCAAGACCAGGTTGGAGGGGCTTGGTGCACCCAGAAACAGTGGAAGGGGTCCCTGCCCATGACAAGGGGTGCAGCTGGATGAGCTTTAAGATCCTTCCAACCCAAGCCATGCTGTGATTCTCTGATTTTATACTGAATCACCTAGATACAGCAGCAAGGACTTTTGGAGCAACATTTTGCTTTACTTGTATCAGTGAGTCATAGGCTACATTTAAAGCTGTTTCACTTAGACAAGCTATAGGCATGCTCAATGTATATTAGATGCAGCTCCTGAATTGTGTTATGTATTTCCCTCAGGCAGGCTGCTGTGTTACCACAACATCCCAAAGATGACATTTAACACACAAAATCCCTTTATTTCTTCTACAAATCGATAATTCTGCAGTTAAAACCAACCAGCTCCTCTTTGAGGCGACACAATTCTAACTGTAAACTTCAACAAGTGCCACTTGAATTCGGGGGATTTGGTGTTTCAAAAGCATGGTCCAACTCCTGCACTTACTAAGCAGTACAAGAATTAACAAATCCTTTGCTTCAAATGAGGTGGACAAATAACGCCCCGTCAGCACAATCCCGCTCCATTACAGCAGCAGCACAGCTCACAATAATTTATGACCCTCTTGGCTGCATGCTTGGCTGTGGCTGATATTAGGATCATACAACTCCCATCACAACCTAAACCCCAAAATACATAACTAATACCGTTTCTTCAAGTGCTCTGCAAATACACTGCTTCAAAGTAGCGCTGCTGAGGGTGGAAGCCAAGCAGGCAAATCTCCTAACTTGGAAAAACAAAATTTTAATCTGAATTTTAAGGCAAATTCCAACTTTGTCACCTCCTGAAATCTTGGAAAGAATTAAATGCATAACAGATGTACTCCATTTTAAATATAGCCACATCACGCACGCGTTTTTTAGAACACACAGAAAACACTGTGCCTGATAAAAATGCCTCCCGTATGGTCTGATTCACTTTCAATACCCCATTATGGACACAAATTCATTCCTGACTCCTGAGCAGCAAACAGCCATGGCCACAGAAGCTCTATCCCCAAGCAGGGATAAGCAACAAAGCAAAAGGATCATCCCAGTGCTTTATCAGGGCTTGGAAACCACCACATTCCCGATTATATCCTCTGCCTTCACACTTCAAAAATGGCATTCTTGATGTGCTGAACCTTCTACCACCAACAGGTAAATTCTATAATGGTCCCTAATAAACAGAGCAGAGCTTTTAGTAAGAAGTGGCACCCCGTTCATGAACACAAACCATTCGTGCTGCAAGAATTAAACACGTTTTCCAAGCTGACTAAACACGATTCCAGCATCTGATTATGGAGAAATTACAGACTGCTGCAGCAACTCGGATCATTTTCACATAAAAAAACACTCTAAGGGTGCACATAGTTACTGAAATGCTATACATACACATGTACTTGTGCAAAGAGAGAGTATGGAGTGACAGGAGAAGGGGGAATGGTTTCCCAGTGCCACAGGGCAGGGTTAGATGGGATATGGAGAGGAAATCCTTCCCTGGGAGGGTGGGGAGGCACAGGGTGGCCAGAAAAGCTGTGGCTGCCCCTGGATCCCTGGAAATGTCCAAGGCCAGATTGGACAGGGCTTGGGGCAGTCTGGAATAGTGGAAGGTGTCCCTGCCCAAGGTGCTGGATGATCTTCAAGGTCCCTTCCAACCTAAACCATTCCACAATTCTGTGGACTCATGAGATTTACATAATTAAAGATTTTTGGACTTATTTTTAGAAAATTACCATCAAGTATCAAATTAAAGTATCTGACACAGGTAACCGTGACTTCAATGAAGACTAGCAGAGCTTTTGTTTATCTCTGTATCCACAGCAAATTCCAGTAGCAGCAATGTTTCATAGCCAAGACGTATAGGTTACTTTAACACTCTCAGCAGAAACATTTACTTGCTGATCATCAAGGATTCCAGAATCTCGGGTGAGGCACGGGGTGTGTATGTTTCTCTTAAAACGATTTATTGGAATTATGAAACAGCTTACAATAAATCTTCTCATCCTCACGTGGTATTTTGAAGAACACTCTCTGCTTCTAGATGATGCCACATTGCCAAGCAGCAAGTAAAACACTGAACACTATTGATATTGTCTCATTAGTAACTTAGATGTGCATGAGAGAGAATCTCCTTCATAACACAGATCTTAGCAAGGTCAGCCCTAAACAGGGAGTCAGACAGACACAGACAACTTCCCAGAACCAAGGAATGGCTTGGGTTGGAAAGGGACCTTACAGCCTGTCCAGTTCCACCCCTGCCATAGCCAGACACACCTTCCACCATCCCAGGCTGCTCCAAGCCCCGTCCAGCCTGGCCTTGGACACTGTCAGGGATCCAGGAGCAGCCACAGCTTCTCTGGGCACCCTGTGCCAGGGCCTGCCCACCCTCCCAGGGAACAATTCCTTCCCAATATCCCATCCATCCCTGCCCTCTGGCAGTGGGAAGCCATTCCCTGTGTCCTGTCCCTCCAGGCCCTTGTAAATAGTTTCTCTTTATGTTTCTTGTCAGCTCCCTTCAGCTACTGTAAATCCACAACTAGGTCATCCCCAAAGCCTTCTCTTCTCCAAGCTGAACATTCCCCATTCCCTCAGTTTTCCTCATAGGAGAGGTGCTCCATCTCTCTAATCAGCTTAGTGGCTTCCTCTGGACCCACTCCAAATAAGAGTCAACTTTTCAAAACTGGAAATAGATGTGAAAAGCCAGAAAAGCCTTGGATCAAAGCCTGGTTAAGTGCTGGTGCACAGTCACTGTGTGTGACACTACAGAGTCTCCATCCTTGCCCTGGAAGTCCATGACCACTCCTGCTGGAAACAGCTCTTCCCAAGCATCACGCTGTCCAAACAAAGGAAATTTGGAGCTGATGTTGTACCTGGTCTCTGCAAATACTGCCCTTATTCAGGAACATTTCCTCATGACATCCTGCCTGTAGCAACACTCCTGTCAGGCCCTGAGCAATTCCAAAAGATTTATCTGCTGGACACTCAGCCAAGTCAGTCAGAGGTTAGAGACACTCAGTACCTACAGGTCCCCTAAACATGAGTTAAAAAGGCAACAATTTCATTCCAAGAACTACTGGAGACACCTATGGAAAAAAAAAACCTTCCCAGGGAGGTCTTCTGAAAAAAGCACAGTCAAAAATTAACTTCTACTCCATCTCTCAGGCACGTGCATCTGAGTCAAACAGCAAAGCTGCATATTTAAAAACTGCAAATATCTGACACAAGCATCTTCATTCATCTGATGAACTTATGAATTAAGCATCCAATATCAGAAGTTTTCATACATTTCCTGTGGTTTGTGTGAATGTTTCATAGCATGTTTTATTTCAATTACAGACTTTACTCTTTTTTTTTATGATGTGGGTTTTGTGGAGGGTTTTCAGCTTTTTTTTTTTAGCTTATTGTGCAGTTAAAAGCTGTCAAACTACAAGAATTTTGTCCCTCCAAACACAAAAATAAATGTTAATATCAGTGGTATTGTCCCTTCAAACATACAAATAAATGTTAATATCAGTGGTATTGTTTATCAGTTAGTTTTTCTTTCCATTTTCCCCCCTCTGTTTTGAAGTCCTTTCCATCAAGGCCTAAAAATCACTAACACTGGAAGGAAATTAAGTTGTTATAAACAGAGACAGCTGGATTTGGACGCTTTTGGGCTCTTTTCTGCACAGCCCTTGTGCCCCCATTGCAGTGGCAGGACCTCTGGTTTATGGAATCACGTACCCAGCAGGAGCTCTGGGAATCCCAGCCTGTGACGACATCCACACAAGCAGATTTAACTTCAGCTGAAGGAAAAAACAAAAACCAACAAAAGCAAGCAAACTGCTCTTTCATGAGCAGATGATCAAGATGGAACTTTTCCTCTGTTTGCATGCTCTTGCACATGTTAAGCAGCAGACAGAAGGAAAGATCCCATCACCAAGCTAGTGGACTTTATTCAGCCAGTTCTTCTGGACTGTGCTAAATTTGGAGATTTTATAAGTAATGAATGCTATTTTTATGACAGCAACGTGATTTCTAAATTTATCATGTCAAGTTGAAGGCAACAGTTTTAGACGTGCAACAAGAGGAACAGTAAGTGCTATCAGTGAACTAAAGACTTGCAATATAATCATTATTTAGATGGTTTGCCAAGAATTCCCACAGTAAGTTACTGTAGCAAACACAAACTCAAAAAATTTACAGGCAGTTGAAAGGGAGATTTTCATCCTGAGGGATCCTAGCAGAAGAAATGTATCTAGAACATTTTGTTCCTCCACAAAGAAATTTCAGAACCATGAAAAAATAGCAATCCCTCAAGCCATATATCTAGTAGGCTCATTGCTCAAGGTTAAAATTTGGGGGTGCAAATGAAAGAGAACATTATTTTGGTGAAAACCATTTGGCTTGAAAGGGCAGTAAAGATTTCTGGGGTAGTCCAATACTGACAAATGCCTTGCCAGAACCACCTCACCAGCCAAATCTGTGCTGCTGCCTAAGACAGAAGCCGTGCCCAAACATGACCTCTGAGCAAAGAACGAGCTGGAATTCCACAGTACATCCCCAGTTTAGGTTTCTTTTCAAGTATCACCTTGTATTTTCACCAATTATTACTTGGAAGCAAGCAGCTACACTTTCAAACCCTGCATGGCTCTTCTTTAAATTGAGATCCGACAATTCCCTCCAAACCTATGAAAGAGCCATCACAATAAAGCAAACTTACATAACAGAACCTGTTAAAATGTGTTAATGAGGCTATATTGACTAGCTGGCTTCTCTGCAAAAGCAACTCCCACTGGAAGTTAAAAATTTAAAGGCTAGGAATTTTTTTTTCTCCCTTTCTTTTGAAAGGACAGAAATGAGATTGAAAATGATCTAAAAATAGCCGAGAATTTTCAAGTGTCAGCTGTAAGGGAAAGAGGAATGGCTGTCTCTCCTTACAGAGCCAGGATGGATGGAGTGAGCTTGGGATTCAGGACCAAGAGAGAGAGCTTACACACAAACCGTAGATGGTAGCAAATAATTCTAATTTCCTCATATTAACAATATTCCAGGACAATCTACAGCAAATTGAAATCCAGTGAAATTGCACTTTCAAAGCGGTGAATGTAAATTCTTGTATTCTTTGCCTGCCAGCAGACGTGAAGTACATATTGTGAAATAACTGCAAAAAGAGTTTTAAACAGCCCATTCAAACCATACATCCTCCCCACGACTGAAGATGAATATAAATTACATGTCTTTGACTTTGTTTTGTCTTTTCCATCAATCTTTTTCCCCAAAAAGCACCATGTCAAGCCTTTCATTTAAAGAAGGCGATCTCCCACGTTTAAACAGTTCTCTACTTCCTAAGACTTTCTGATGTAAACAGGACAAGGAAGCTCAGATTTGCAATTTGTAGGGTGTACATCATGCACCCAGATTTGGGGGACAGAAATACAGGTCAGAGACTCTGCAGATGATGATCAGAATGCAGCAGAAGCCATGGTGTCCCTCCAGTATCACAGGACCCGAGATTCCAGCCCTCACTTTTCCCAGGTTCTAGAAGGAAACTGCTGTGGCCATGCTCACTCCAGCTCCTGCACGATGCAAGTGTTTTAAGGTTTGTTGAAATTTCCTTCACCCCACAGTGGTCAGGGTTAAAGTGCTTGAACAGGCAGAGCTGCAAAACTTGATAGCCAGACCCTCAGTACTGCCTTATTTATTAATTAGTGTCAGGACATGAGAAATTAAAAGCAGAGGCCACATTGTTAAACAAAGTATATGGTTAGGGCCAGGCTCCATCCCCTTCAAAAAACCTTACACAAGTTCAAACTATGTTTATAAATTATTTTTCCCTGTGTCCAGTCAAATTAGCCTGTAAGCAAGTTATCAAAACTCAAAGCCTCAAATGCAACATCCAGGTTTCTCTTAAATAACAAAAGCACTTTAAGTGTGGATGTTTCTCATGGAGAGATTTTTCTATTTGGTTTCGCACAAATAAAATTACGAGCAAGTCAAAAAGTCTTTTTCAAAATTTGGAGAAATCGTGCCCTTCCTGTCCAGGTCTGGCAGCAATGTGAGCAGTGCCTGCACACAAACTCAGGTTTACTTACAGAAAATGTTGTGTCATTTCATCAAGTACTATCTGGAAAGCTCAATAATCACTAGGTTTTCCTAGTGAGTTCTTTCTTTTGTTTATAGCTATGAAAGACATCTTCACAGAGTGAAGACTTGACAAGAACCAGGTTGAGCAACTATACTCACTATTTACCTCCTTTTCTTTATGCTATTACATGGTAAAATTACAGATCATGTCAAAATGTTACATCAATGTAGAATTTGCTTCTCCCTGGCAATATGCCTTTGTGCAAATTACCTTTAATTATTATTCTTTCTCTGTCACTGAACACTTTCCATTTTTGAAATACAGGAGTGAAGTCAACCTGTGTATGATATTTTATTTTCACTGTCACACATAAGATCATGAACCATCACCTCAACAACAGGTAATAGGTCAGATTATGTAAAACTGATGAATTGACTGGTTACTACAATTTTCTATCATGGTCAGCACTCAAAATTCTCTTTGTGAGAAAGCAGAAATGCATATATGTGTTTACTTAATTACCACTACTTAAAAATATTTGTTTGCCTATTTTTGCCTGATCATCAGGTCAGTATCAGAACACGTGAAATCCAGAATCACAGTGTCTGTCACAAGCCAGTACAATAAATACAAAAAGCCTGTATCTAAAGACTTACATTTATGGAACGTGATGAAACAGAAGTTGAACAGAAAGATTTGCACAGCAGCTGGCAAGACACAAGACCTTAAGCCCCTCACTGACTCCAAAACCTTCACTTGTTAAAGAATAAAGCTGCCCTTAGCCCCAGAGCAAAGCTGAATCTGCAGAGCTCTCTGCAGAGCCATGCTGCTGGCATGAGCACAAGCCTTCTAGATTTACACTGTGCCCAGCAGGCTAGGCTCAAAAAGCCAAGGAAAACTTTCATCTGATCTTTCCTCTACCTCTGAACTTGCAGAAGCACATGACAGCTACAGGTCCTCTGTGCACAGCACTGCTAAAGGACAGGGAGCCAGGGCAGTCAGGGCACACTCAGGGCAGTCAGGGGTGCTCTGCCCTGACCATCCACAGAGGGGAGGAAGGGAAGAAAAATTCAATGATTTATCTCTCCATAACCTGACCCAGTATTTTTGCCCTTCAGGAATACCCATGCCATGTTCCCTACAACCCAAAGGAGAAGCAGCAGTGGAGCATCAAGTCACCAACAGAGCTGCATCCCGTGTGCCATGGGAAAAGCATCCCCTGGGTCACAGGCTGACACCCTGTGAAGAGCCAGGCTATTCACAGATTAAAAGGTTTTACCTTTTCGAGCAAAATGATGAGTTTTATAACCAATTTACTTATTACTTAAGAAATATTTAAAATTATTAGCAGATATTAAAAGAGACACAGAGAACAGTGAAAGCAGCACATCAGCTGGAGATCTTTTAAAAAGATTTATCAGGAACAGCCACTGCTGGCCACAGGTGAACTAGTGGGTGTTCCTGCAGTAAGTGCTGTGAAACCTTCCCTGTGCCACCAGCCCTGACTCAGCCAGGGGACAGAGAGCACAAGAACCCCTTACCATTTTTCCATGATGAAGCAAGGGAAAAAAAAAAATCAGAGAGAAAAGTGTGGCTGTATTGTCAAGAGCCTCTAACAGGAATACAGCAATGAAGCCATTCCTTGAGGCAAACTTAACAAGGAAATGTCTGGCTGCAGAAAGTTTGGGAATTATTTTGGGTATCAGTGCACACAGAGAAGCCCCAAATGAAATCATGGTTCTGCTGTGCTATGCCCTATAAACACAGAGAAAGCATTCTTGCCCCAACATGCTTACGTATTTTGAGCACTCAAAAAACAAGATGCCGGTGACCCTGGTATTTCTGGAAGAGTTGCTGGCTGGTAAATAGCAATATTGTGACCTCCCAAGCAACAAGAGAGAGAAATGCAAACAACCAGGAAGAACAGAGCAAAACAAAAATATTTCCATTAGCAGAACTTTTTATATCCCAAGAGATCTCTGCCTCTGGAGCTCAAAAGGGACACATTAACCTGTGTTATGTGACTCCCAGTATCCCAATCTCCAATAAATTTATTTGCTAGGAAGCTCTGCAAGAAAACAGAAGTGAATTGTCTCAAATCCTACAGGAAAATTATTATGGAAGATATAATTGAACTGATGGCTGGGGTTTATCTGCAGACCTCAAAAGTTCTCTGCAACACCACTCCCCTGCACTTCCTTCACACCCAAGGTGATCAGGTGCTGAGAAAAAAGGGGGTCTAAGGAATCTTAAAACATAGAGCAGTCAGGCAAAAATATTGCAAGGCATCACTGGCAAGCTCTCCTTGCTGATTTTGTTGGGTTTTTTTAGACCCTGTCTATTTAATTCCAAAATCAGAACCAGGAGGAACATAACAGGGTCCCACTGCTTGCACGAAGGAGCCAAGGAAGTAAAGGAGGAAGAAAAGATATTCCCATCCTAGGGTTCCAGTGAAGCATAAAACAGTAAAAAATTTAGTTTTGCCCCATCTCCAAAACACAGGAAGAGCAGTACTAGGACAGCCTGGGGTACATGAACCTGAGTATTCCGAAGAGAATGGGGAGCAGGGTTTTGAAGCAGTTTGCCCAAGTGACTGCTCCACACCCTGCTTTGGTGCACGCTGGAGAGCTGAAGCTGGATTCCTTCGGGGTGAACTGAGCCAAAGCACTGGCTCCAGGAGCATGCCTGACGTGCTCCAGCCACAGAGGTGCTTTTGTTCCAAGACCTGCTCCAGGAGCAGCGCTAGGTACAAGTCCTGAAGTGTGCACAACGTGGACATCATGTGCTCAGCAACTCCTACTTTGCTCTTTGAAGAGTTCACTTGCTCCTGTTGACTTAGCCTCAGATACAGCTACAACTGCTGCAGCTCAGACAATTAAGAGATAATACACTAGACATACAGCATAAAAAATAGGATATAATTAAGATATCAAAGGTTGAAAGGAAGCTGAGAATTGAAGTACTGGTAGGGAAACAAAGCTTATGTCTCTTATCTGTACAGCACTTTTCTACTTGAAGAGAGCACGAGGTATGACATAATTAAACAACCACTACAAACTTCCTCTTCTCTATCGCTACTATCAACAGATTCTCAGGGAAAATAGTAAAGCAAAGCTTCCTAACAGCACCTCCATTCACAGAACTGAGCAGGTGCTTGGCAGAGATCAATTAATTAAGAGGTGAAATCTCAGTTTCCTTTATTAAATCTCAGAGCTGCTCCCTAACAAAACCCTCCCCTGCAGCAGATCCCACACACCAGCCCGTGGCACTGCTATTTGATGGCTTTTATCATTGGCTTTGATGTATTCTTTTCCCCTGATGGCATTTACCATCAGCTGAGTAATCTGGCTGCAGAACAAAGTTCTGAGGAAACAGGAAAAAACGGGCAGCTCTGAAGCACCCACTAAGTACCGCATCCCCTGAGGGTCTGTGCAGGGAGGAACAGAGTAAGTGTGCTACAAACCTGGGGCTGAGGGCACTCATGGCAAAGGTCTGCTTGGCTTCCAAGTGCACACAGCCTCTTATTTCTCTGACTGCACAAGACATTGGTAAGAAATGGCAGCTGAATATAGCTCTACAAAAATACAGAAGGGAAATGGGGGAAAAGCAAAGCCCAACCCATATTCCTCGTTAAAGTAATTCTTACCACATGCTCCAACTGCTTTCATAGCTATATTTCAGGGTAAGAAGAGACCATTAAATGTCAGTTCACAAAGCAAATTTCATCTTATCTAGACTGTATATCAGTTTGTCCATCTGTAGCATCCTGGCTGAAGCAGGAGCTGGGAAAGGCATTCAGAACTGCAAAACCCAAACCTCTACTGAGGAGGCAGAGCAGCCTGTGCCCTCTCATGATAAATGTAACCAAGGACAGAACATAAGTCTGAGAAAGACCATGAAAAACCCACTGCTGGCATGTGGTACAATTGCTCTACACAGTGCTCTTGTGATCTCCTAGAAAATATAAACAAAAAAATAAGAATATTTAGGAGCAGTACCATCAGTCTCCACAACCAAATTCATGTCGGTTTGGGATTGATATTGAGAACAGTTATAAATGCAGCAAAAATACTGAATTTCATTTGTTGCAGCAACACAGCCTTCACACTGCATTTGGCTGTAAAGGTGCATGGAAGAGGGAAATACTACAAGGGTGTTTCTCTACAACCTGTTCAATTTATTTCCATTAGAACAGCAAAATTCATCTTCGAGTAACAACGAGGTTATGTCTGATGATGGTTTCTTGAAAGCACACTCCCACTGAAATACATCAGTGTCAACACTTTCCAAAGAAATTAACTGAATTTGTATTTTTAGAAGCTGAAGAGCAAGCAAAAGCCCAGGGACACACATCTGCTTCAGCGCCGTGGCTCCCAGGCACCAATGTCACTGCTGATGTCGCTGCCTGCCCTCAGCCTCCGCTGCAGCCCTGCTGCAGGACAGCCTGCTCACCAAAAATAAGTTTTTGTGTCACATCAAAACAAGCACCTGCCAGGGGCAAGTGCCTGCCACTGCCACCACTGCCCTGCAGTGCTCTCCCCACGTCCTTACTCACTGACCTTCCTACCACCATCCTGGCCTCCTTTTGTGCTTGTTGCCACAAATATCTCCTTCCTCCATCTCAATGCCAGTTTATTTCTCCTTTGGGCTCTTCCACTCAGTTTTCCAGCTTACTTCATCAAAAGGGGTACTTTTATAAGCAGAAGGAATAAACTCGCAGAGGATAACCGGGTTTGTTATATATTCCACTCCCATTTTGATCCATCTGCTCCCCACCTTGGACTATGAGCACTGCAGACAACAATCTCCCTGTGAGACAAAGGCACGGCACTGAAGAGACACAGCCTTTGACAAAAGAGACAATTAAATCCTCACTCGTACAATCCTCCTGCACGCCTCTAAGTGCTGCTAGAAAGCAGCCAAGAGTTTCACTTCAAAATGAACATTGTAAAAATAAGGAAAAATCAGACTCTTAACCAAGGGGAACCGAAGGATCCTTCATTTTCCTCTCCAAAAGGCAAATTTGCCATTTCATCCCCAGATCCCTCGAGCTGCAGAAATGAGAGCATCTGCCAGCTCACTGAGCCACCTGAGTAACTTTTTCCAGCCTAACTCCAAACTGCAACAACTTGCCATATCAAACTGCCAAATCTACAGTGCTCATTTCTTTCTGTGAATCCAGCTGTCATTTTTCCCAAATGCCTTCGCAGTCCCAACTCTCCCGATGCCAAAAAAACCCTTTTCACAGATATACATAATTTTGCAAAACACATATGCTCTCTGTATGGCACACGAAGTCAATTAACAAGTTTACTTACCGAATTAAAGGATGACACACAACAGTAAAACAAAAACCTTTTGCAGACAGCAAACACATCAACCTTCGTCCTCCCTCCAAGGCAACACTCTCAGAAGGAGCACTGAGTTTTAAAGCCTATTTTGAGTACCACAGATGATCTTTCACGCTTATCTCCGTGGCGTCTTTTATCCTGTAATTCCCTTGGGTGTTTGCGATCATCAGCACACTGAGTTAAATGTAAAACATGGTCAGCAAGCACAAAGCAGGCGCTGGGTAACTATGTTCCCTCACAAAAGAAGTAACAAGCACAAAATAAAAGCACGTACCTTTTAACTGGTCGGCTACCACGCTCTGACCGACACGCTCGACCACCTTTCCATCCTCCATTTCATAACGATCATCCAAATATTTGGCAGTAGCTTCCGAAATATGGACCTTCCCAGCCACCCCGAGCTGCTCCATCAGATTGGCCAAATTCACATCGTTGGACCACACATCGAACTTGAACCTCCTCATTCCCAAAATGCCACACAGCACTGTCCCGGTGTGAACACCCACTCTCATGTTCACCATTTCTTTCTTCTCCTGGCAGAACTGCTCGATGGCTTTGATCATCCCCAAGCCCATCTCGATGCAGCAATAGGCGTGATCCGCCCGGGGCTCGGGGCAGCCTGCCACGCAGTAGTAACAGTCTCCCAAAGTGCTGATCTTCTCACATTTAGTGTCCTCACACAGACGGTCAAAGCGTCCAAAGAGGTCGTTCAGGAGCCCCACCAGGGCGTGGGCTGATTTGTTGGCGCTCATTTTCGTGAAGCCGACAATATCCGCGAACAAAATGCTCACTTGCTCGATCTGCTGCATTTTAAAAGGACGGAATATTATGGGGGTTTTCTGTATGGAGGGTTTCTTCTTCCTGTTTTTGGGGCTTGAGGTGGAATGACGTTTGATGGAGTTTTCACTTTCATCATCCCCTTGCTTCATTAAGTCATCAGCTATTATTCTTGGCATAACAGAATGAATCATCCTCTCTTTCAGGGCTTTTTCCACTTCCAAGTCTTTTCCATGCATGATGGATTGCCCCACTTTCAGGAATGTGCTTCTTGATCTGACTTCGGACATGATAAATAAATGAATACCAATGGCGTGGATGCAGATGTGCAGGAAGGCTTTGCTCAAGAGCTCCCAGTAAACCGCACCAGCTCCCAGAGGTGTGAAGCAGTTCTCATCTCGGAAGTGATAACCAAAGGTCTCGAAGAGGACCGAGTACGACAGTCCCAGAAACAAGCTTAAATACAGGGGTAAGTGCATCACTGTGTAAAGCAACAAGAGCACTTCAATACACATAGAAAAACTGCCCACTTGAGAAAGACAAGTGTCTGTGGGATCTGCCGGGGGAGTCCGGTTGGACATGTCACTACTTCCTGAGACAGGCTTCAGAGCCTGGAACTGCGGAGCGAGGGTCAGAGCAAACACCAGGAGGGTGAGTATCAGCGAAGTCCATACGTAATGGCGGGCATAAGTCTTAGTGAAAGTGAACACAAAAAAAGCTACACATACCAGGAGGAAGCACAGAGCCGGCACCATGAAAACGATCTGTTTCTCTCTCATGTGTATGCCGAAGTAGATGCCCCAAAGCAGACAGGCCACGCCGATGTAGAAGAGGGCATAGCGAAACCTGCGCTGGGTCTGCGGGAAGCATCTCTCCATGCAAGCCTCCTCCAGGTTGTTGGAGTCGAACTTGGGGTTCCACCACTTGGAAGAGGCCCTCTCAAAGAGCTGCGGCAGCTTCTTCTGCCGGCGGAGGCCGGAGCCGCTGCCACCCGCTCCGCCGGCTCGGCGGGTGCCCCCCGACTCCCCCGAGCTGCAGCTGGAGGAGATGCTGTACTTGCAGTGCTTGGAAGAGGTGCAGCCCTGGTGCTGCTTGGGGTTGATTTTCACCGTCACGCTGTTGCTGTCCCCGCTGGAGTCGCAGCTCACCTCGGTGCTGTGGTGATGCAGCAGCTGCTGGTGCGGTGGGGAAGCCATGTTGTCAATTCCTCCACAAGAGCCCGCGCCGGACTTAGGTCTCTGGGGTTGCCGAAGCCACCGGGCTCCTAGCAGAGTCGCCTCTAGTCTCCTCCGGTCCCCGCCGCGTAGGGGCGGCCGGGCAGCGCCGCGGCGATCGGCCGCTCGCCGGGCTCCGCACACAGCGCGCCGGAGCAGCCCCGCATAGTCCCCTCGCCTGGGCCGAGCCGGGCCGGGGCTGCCGCCGCCCGCCGCTGGCCCCGCTCCCCCGCAGCCCTCCCGAGGCGCGGGGCGGGCGGGCCGCTGGTTCAGCCCCGCGGGGGGGACGCCGGGCCCCCGCCGGGAGGGGACCGCTCCTCCATGTCGGCTGCAGCTGCCCGCCGCTTCCTCCCCGCACGGCCGCCGACGAGGGGCCGCCTCCCGCCCTCAGCCGCCCGCCCAGCCGGGACGGCAGCAGCAGCCGCTCCCCTCTGCTCCGCCCGCCCGCCCGTCTGAGGGGACGAAAGGGAGCGCGGGGACGCGCTCAAGCGGCCGCCACCATCTTCCTCACGGCGCGGGGGGGGTTTCGGGGGGGCTGCGGGAGCGCGCCCCCGCTGGCCAATTGGGCGCGGCGGCGCGGCGGGAGCGCGCGCCCCCCTACACACAAACACACACTTCCCGCCTGAGTGCGAGGGGCGCGGGCAGCGGCGGGGACAGTCCCCTCAGAGAGCGATGGGCGTGATGTCCGCGGCACTGTCGGTGAGGCAGGCGCGGGACAGTGAGGGGAGGCGGGAGCCGGGCGGCTCCTTAGCGGGGACAGTCCTCGGGGCCGGGCGCCGGGGTTCCCGGGCTGCCCCCGCCACCGCCCTCCCCACCGGCTGACATTTGCCATGCGCAGACAACACGCACTTCAGCAAACAATTCAGCCTGAACACCGCTGTAAACTCGCTGAGTTATTTTTCTCCTCGTTCTCCGCTTGTTTATGGCTGACGCTATCTCTGCTGCACCGCTCCCTCGGTTTCATTATCTCTTCTCGCAGATGGACCGTAGCTTTCCTTCACAGGGCTTCTCTCTGCCGGCGCTATAGCTCCCTCTCCTCTTCCCAGCTCTGCATCCCTCACCCTCGCTCGCAGGTGATGTTCCCAGATTGGTCCCACCTCATCCCTCTCAGCTCCAGCCCCAGTTCTTCCTGCTGTGGCTTCTTTCCCTGGATCCCATTTACATTTTTCCAGGTGAGCCTTGCCTAGTGAAGCACTTCACTCCAACCATCCTTCCTCCTGCAGTCCTTTCTCCTCTAAAGACCACACCGGCCCGTAAAATAAAGCCAATGGCTCTAATGTAATAATGGTAATATTGTGGGCAGCAAGACCAGGGCAGTGACCATCCCCTGTGCTGGGACACCTCCAATCCCAGGGAAAGTTTATGGCCCCTCAAGGCACTGAGGGGCTGGAGCACCAGGAGAGGCTGAGGGAGCTGGGAAAGGGGCTCAGCCTGGAGAGAAGGAGGCTCAGGGGGAACCTTCTGGCTCTGCACAACTCCCTGACAGGAGGGGACAGCCAGGTGGGGTCAGGCTCTTCTCACAAAGGGACAGGATGAAACAGCCTCAGGTTGTACCAAGATCAGTTCAGATCAGATATTGGGAAAAATTCTTCACTGGAAAGGTAGACGCTGGCACAAGATGCCCACAGCAGTGGTGGAGCCACCATTCCTGCAAGTGTTACAAAAACAAGTGAATGTGGTGCTTCACAGTATGGTTTAGTGGGCACAGTAGTGTTGGGTCAAAAGTTGGACTCAGTGGCCTTGGAGGTCTTTTCCAGCCATAACCTAGGACTCTCTATACTCTTTTTCAAAAATAGTAATACAAAAATCTGTGACCACACAGTTACTGAAATTGAAACCTGCCCTATTTTCCATTTCCTTTGTAAAAATGTCCTGGGGTGACACTGTCATGTTGAGTTGTTTCCCCATTTGTCTGTTTAGCCCAAAAATAAGTTTTGTACTTTTAAAGCTGGCTTTGAGAGTGAAGCAGGGGAAGGAGAAATGGTGGAATGTCTGAGGCCATTGTTTTCAAAATACAAAGATAGGAGTTCCATTGCTTTGTCTCCTGGACGGTGTTGCTGTGGTGGACAGCAGGAGAGAGTTCCCCTTTGCTTTTAGTTAGTTTTTGGGTAACTGAAGCAGAGAAGTTCTCCAGAAAAAAAATAAATCATCTGAGTCTTCTGAACACGATTATCACAGTGAGAGCATAAATCCAGAACTGAGAGGAAATACACTTCCATTTTGTATGCAGCCAGAATTCTGTAGCTTTGAAAGAGCTGAGACCCAAATTCAAGAACCAGTCTCCAAGCACCTGTCAGTGCTCTCAGCTGCCCTTTAATCAAGAGCAGCTGTCAGCCCTCTTCAATTCAGCTCCAGGTCTGCAATATTGTCATGTTCAGCAAGACCCTCATACCAATAGTGGGTACACTGTGATTCTGTACAGCTTCTGCTGTGCATGCCAGGAGCAAACC
>VRYO01002014.1:14242426-14281780 GCA_009812075.1 Sialia sialis
ACTGAGCTGAGCTACCGCCCACAGGAGAGAGACTTTCTGAATTTGTCATCTCCTCAGAGCAGCAAGAGGTTTTGTTGTTCGTATTGGTTTGTTGGGGTTTTTTTTGTACTGGGCAGTGCTTTGCCTGTTGAATAAACAGGTTTATTCCACTTCTCTCTGGGGAAATTTCTTCCCAAACTGGCTGGGGGAGGGGCTGCTTGGTTTTGCTTCCTTTGGATATTTTCTCCCAAATTTGCCATAAACCAGGACGCCTTGCTGTGACATATGCTTCTAGTATTATTAGTCAGAAGAAATTTGTATTTCCTGACATGCTCAAATATCAAAATAATCTCTAAAAAATTCCAATCAATAGCAGTAATTGCTCTGGTTTTGCTGTGACATTGTTGTCTTTTGAGTTCCAGCTAATGGTTCAGCTGATCAATATTTTATAGCGAGTGCTGCTTACCATGCAGCTCTTACATAAACACTGTTGGGAAGAGAGAAATCCCTGAGCTGACAGAGCAGAAAGGCAGGATGGCCTCCTGGGCTTGGCTATTAATTGATAAATTTACTAAAACTTCATTCCAACATTTTTATTGATTCTCCTAATATACTTTAAGCTACATTTTTACTCTATACAGGATGATTAATTTATTTAATCTGGAGGATTAAAGAAGAGCAACAGCTTCCAAGGATTCAAAGGCATGGTGGGAAAAGCAAAAAAGTTTTTTACCTCATTGGGAGAATTTAAGGTAAAATTACCTGTGTTTTTAAATTTTTTATGCAAACCTGTTAGATTTATGTTGGGTGATTTGAATTTAGAGTTTTAAGGGGTAGTGAAATTCCAGCATAGAATTTTTGTTTTGTTCCCCTGCACTCTATAAAGTGGGACTTTGTATGTTCTTAGAGTAAACAGAATCACATCAAAGATACTGGCTACATCACAAGTTTTCACTGAGTGACCCACATGATACCAAATTTTGTCTGGCTAGTGGGCAGAGACAGCTTTTGATCTCCTCTAATAAAATACTTCCTCTTTCCCAGCTCTTGTTTACAAGCTCAAAGGAGGGAGATGGGATGGAAGGAGACATCTGACTTGTCAGACCCTCCCTTGGTAAGCTTCCCATGGGGATTTGAAGGCTCTGCAGAATCCTTGCTTCCCCCAGTGAGCTCCCATTTGACTTTCAACCTGTAGATTCCCATCCTGCTTCTCCACTTGATATTTTGGGTGGAAAACTCGCTGGCCTGGCCATTCCCCACCTTCCCCTGTTGTTACCAAGTTCCATGGAAACACCCTGCATATGCAGTCAGGGAGCAGTTCTCTTCACTTTCATTAGCTCTGTTCTGGCTGGGACAGACCTTGTGCTGTCTCCTGAAACACTGAATTTTTAATTTCACTTTGCTTTTAGTGTGCAAATTTTTCTCTGTTGAATTCAAGTAGCAGATTAAATACATGAAGCAGAAAACCACAAACGCCAGTGATGCTTGGATTCATTCTAAGTGTGACTGAGATTAGTTTTAGAGAGAAAGAAGTGGTTTGAGGTTGTATTTGTTATTTCCTCACCACCACCACCTTGTGATTTGTTTTGATCCAGGATGGGGGTAGCAGCCAGAGTGTCCCTCTATGAGGGACATGAGTGGGTCATGTCTGTGACATCCTTTAAGGAAGATGCTTCCTCTGGATGACTTTCTTAGTGACCACATTGAGCTGTCCTGGTAGAGCTGGGAGCCTCCATGCAGTCTGGATCTTGAGTCCTGAGCTCATTCTGGGCTTGGTTGTGCTGGTTCCTTGTGGAAAACTCTGACCACACTTTCAAAATACTCTGTGACTTGTTTCCTTTCTCAGAGACTGAGTTAGAGGAAATATTCCACAGAGCAATAGCTGGGCAAATGCAAATCCTCCTTACAGAGTTCTTGGAACTTCGAGCCACTAAATATACACATTTAGTCTATGGAACTGAATTTACTTCCCCTCTCAGAGGAACAAGCTTTGTCAGCTGTAATGATGAGCTGTTGTTTGACATTCATAATATTGTACTTCAGTGCTTATCTGATGGAGCCACGCAAAGCTATTTAGGGGCTTCTGAAATGTGACAGCCCACATGATACTTTTTTAGACTTCACAGACCGCCCTCACGAGGCAGGAGAATCTGACATGGGAACGTCTGGCTGGAACAACGGTGTGCCTTAATGCCAGCAGCGTTGCTGGAGCTGGGGAGGAGGAATGCCTTTTGGAAGTTTGCAGCTTTTGTTGTGTGCTGTCAAAGGAAGAACTCACAGCCTGAAAGAACAGGCATCATGGGTGCCATGGGTGGGGACTGTGGGGATTATTGATGCTGTCTGGAAACAGCATTAAGATGGAAGCAAATATGTTAAAACCTGTTTGGGCCATCCACAGACAGAAGGGGGCTCAAGGGAGGCAGCTCAGATGCCCTATTTCATGCTATCTTGCCTTAATAAACATATCTCACTTTCTAACAAACTTCTGTATCTTCATACTTGCTGACGTGTAGAGCATTAATTGTAAATTTTGTTTTGAATCCTGGAAGCCTCCAGGTGAAAGAACTCCTTCAGGAAAGCCAAAACTCAACAAATCCTCTGGCTTCTGTTCACAGACTAACAGGTAAACATTGGCAAATATTGTGAGAGGCTGTTACTCCTCTATGGTTTTAAAAATTACAAAGTATCACAAGTTTATTTCATTTTTCCATAGCAGAAAAGCACAAGAGTTACCTTTGACATCTGTTCCATATGAACCCACGGAAGCTGAGTAAATGGGTGGTGCATTCTCACTTCCTTGCAGTGGCCAGGTTGGTTTTATGTTCTATGTTTTCACCCTTCTGAAATTGCTATTCAATTTATTCATCTCACTGAGAGGATTTCATATCCCAGATGAGATACACTGATTAAATAAACAGGTAAACAGTAGAAGATCTTTTTGTGTGACTCTAGAGGGAGGATAAGTCCCAGTCCAGATGAGTGGGAATCTCTGACTCTCCTGGGACCAGATTTTACTTGCAGGCTTTATGGTTGTCTCATTGTAGTGGCCTTTGCCCAAAAGCAATGCAGAATATTCCATTTATCTGACAAAATGTCTGCCACAAGGAGGTGGCTTCCCTCAAATATACATTTCTTTAAGATGAAGACAAACTTAAATTTATTGCTTATTCCATTCATAACCAGAAATTCTCCTGGCTTGCCAAACTGCTGAATCAGCATGGGTACCTCACCCTTGAGTCAGCACAGCCCAAAATAGAAACTTGCTCCATTTCCGAAGAGAGGAAGTACCACTGTTGTCTGCAAATACAGCCACGGCTGACTTGCTTTTAATGCTACAAACCTCAGTGCAGGGTCTTGCATGGCACTCTGCTGCTAAAAAAAAATTTTAAAAAAATTTCAAAAGGAAGTAAAAAGGCACTTTCTTATTAAAAATAGGAGTGTTAAGTATGAGTGGGACTGTGTGGATGTGGAAGTCCCAAGGAATAAGAGAAGGACTTTGCAAGTGGCAGTCATTGGTGTCACCTAGCCCAGCCCAGCATCAAGCTCCCGCTCCACCTGCTTGCAGTTTCTCAGGAAATACAAATTAGGGAGACAAGGGACAGGCTATAACCAAACTGAAGCAAAGTTGTAATCCATTGGGAAATAATGGCAAGAAAACATGGTAGAAGCTCTAAAACACTGACTGGAGATGAGCTACCAGCATTCCCAAGGTAGAGCTGAGTCAGTCCTGCTGCCATGAGATAACTCTGCTTTATAGCACAGCATAAAACAGCAAAAACCTGGGGAAATGACCGAGACCTGCAGTCAGATAGTGGGAAGTGACACTAAAGTCATCAGCAGGACTTCATGTGTAGGTGGAAGGCAGTGAAAAGGCACATAAAAATAGTCCAATGTGTTACAAATGAGGGAGGATTTTCTGTGGCTCCAGGTCAGGACAAGAAATAGAAGAATGAGGATAGTGTAACTTCGTTCCATCTGCCCTTCTCAAGCTCTGCAGTTTTTTCTCTTGCAAATGAGCATCTGTGGTTTTTGGCATCCTACAAAAGGACCCCTCTTACCAAGCAGCACTGGGGTGCCCCCTTCCCGTGGGTTTTCCTTTCCTGCACGCTGCAGGATGGTGTCATGTTCTTCCTGGTCCAAGCAAACTACTGCTTCTGGTGCTTCCATTAAACATGCCTGAACTGGCTCTGTTTTCCACAAGGAAAGGCTATTCCAACAGGAAGACAAAAATCAGTAACTGCTTTCAAACCATGGGTAGAAGAGATGTGATCCTTGGCACAGAATTTTCCAGCAGTACTATGGAGGAAACTCTAGATATTTGAAAAATTTGTCATTTCTGCAACGGGCATGAAGGTTGCAACACGCAATTTTACAGTTGCAAATTGAAACGTATTTTATATTTAGTATTTTGGGTTATTCAGTTGACAAGAGGTGAGGGTTAGGATTTACAGGGGTAATTACAGGATTATGCAGTCACTGCAGGTTTGGGAGGAAGACCTGCTGCAAATCCACAGAAAACCCCAGCTAAGGAATTGCATTTGCCACGATCAATTACACAAGGTAAAACTTCGTGAAACATTTGCTCTGTGTGCACCAGGCCCTTTTTAAATTTAGATTTCTGGGAAGAAGGGAATTGCTGGGGCATTTCTGTGACCTGATCCCTCGTTGTGGTTGATCCGAGATGGAAAGGTGACCCCGAGCACGGCTGAGCTGGGAATGGATCTGGTGAGAGCCATCCCAGCCTGAGCTGAGCAGAGTGTTCCCAACTGCATCTCTGAATAGATCCTCTTGCTCTTTCCCTGGCTCTATTTTAGCCACAAATCTGTTATTCTGCCCTGTGGGTGCCAACATTAAAAAAAAAAAAAATGACCAAACTCAGTAATATTGGATTTCTGCTTTTTTTTCCCCAAAAGGGTTGAAGTGAACGTTCTCCTCACTGATACATAGGTCTTCACCTGTGACATTCAGAAAAATACATGACCCCCACTCCTTCAGTGGAGCAGATATATCTCAGCAACTTAGCAAAGTTGTGACAAGGATGAAGTGGAAGGCATTAAGAAACTATTATATCAAATTTTAGTTTGTATTTTAGACAATTTCTACACACTTTTGCTTCTCAAACTTGGAAAAAGTTCACTTTTGTCTACAGACAAAGGAATCAGTTGTTACTTTGATTTATTGTTGTAGTGGTAGGATTGAGACTTGGAGGAAAGAAGAAAAATTGATACAGGGCAATTTATAGAATCAAACAATCATGGAATGATTTGGGTAGGAAGGGATTTTAAAGATCATCTCGTTCCACCCCCCTGCTGTGGCAGGGACACCTTCTGCTAGACCAGGTTGAATGTGAAAGCAAAAACTCATGTTTAAAACAGAGCATGAATGCATATTTGTGCCATGTGCCTGGTTCTGTTTCCAGAGGAAACAAAATGGGAAGAAAATGTTGCTGAGAACACTAAAACATAACACTTTGGCAGAGGTGGTTATCACACCCTCCAGGCATTTTTACCTGTGGTGCTGCCTTGACAGTTGCAGTGTATTGTGGAAATAAAGTGTGAAGTCACTCAAGACTGGGTCCTGCTGGTTGTGGATGAGGCAATTACATAAATACCTTTTGACAGAGGTAAGAGGGAATGCTTGCTTCCACGGGGGAAGGGGAATAGTGGTTCTGAGAACTGAAAAGACAGCAAATGTTTGTTGAAAGGGAGAGTTGGGGAGCAGGATAAGGTGGCACATAGAACACAGTGAAAGGTCACAGAGGGAGAAATTCTACAATCCAGCATTTATTGGCTGAATGTTACCAGGATTTAGGAATGGGGCCCTAATCCTTTTAGAAACCAGGGATCTCCTTGAGTTGGGTGAATGGGAAAACCACCATCAACAAGCAAAAATCACACTCCTGTGCTTTGTGGCACACATTAAACTCTTAGTGGAACAATCAGGCAAAATCCCATGATAGGGTCTCCAGCAAAGTGGTGGGAAACCTTTTCCACCTTTTCCTGCAGACTGCAGCTTCCAGAAGCTCTGAATGATTTGTACCTGTGAGAACTGCTCAGAGGTTGTTTTGGGAGATTCAGAGAGATGAGTTATTCACCAAAGGGAACTTGGTACAGACCGTGCTACTTGTGTGATCTCATACCTAAAACTGTCACACAATTTGTCTGTTTATTTCGGAAATTAATTTCTAGAGCGCTTGGAAAACAAAACCAGGAGTTGAAAATGCCTCTCAATATTTCTTCAGTCCAAACAAAAAGCCAGCCGAACAAGCCCATTGTGTGTTTTACGTGTTTAGTCAAAGCATCTCAGTTATTAATGTTAAATTCCTGGGTGCCTGGAGAACCTGTTCTTGAATAAGCTACAAAGCTGAAGCCTGGCTGAAAATTAAATTAAAGTAAGGTATCCCACCATCTTCAGCTGAAGGATTTTCCACACTTCTGCAGTAATTTCAGGAGGCAGAGATATGTGGTCAGAGAAAGAGAAAAGGCTCCAGCCATGCACCAGGGAAATGGGGGCTGAGAAGCAGATTGATTGTGCTGAGTGGTCTTTTCCTGTCTCATTTATCCTCTTTTACCATCCTTGTTTCCATTTCTTCCTCAGCTTTGTCTCTGTTGAAGAGCAGGGAAAATATTCTATTCCCCTTTCACAGTTATAACACATATTCATTAAGTCTCATTCTATTATAACTCAAAAACTATTGCCATGTTTGATTTTTTTATTTGGACCATTAAAGCTCTTAATGAAGAATTTTCCCTTCATCTGGATCTCTTGCTTCCTTTTCTCATTCAGTTCATAGTCAAGTCCCAAGGAGTGCTTTAGAGACACTTTGAGTTGAGGTATATGGATTTTTGCCCATTTTTTCCTCCTGCCCTGTCTCACCCTTCCAGCTGTGCTGCTCAGACCAGGAGGCACCAAATCCATCACTTTGCCTCAAACTCCTTCTTCCAAGCCAGAAATGTGGGCAGGACTCTTGGAGAGATTATCTTCCTAACCTCAGCCTGAGTACAAACCAGCCCACAGCCCACCTCTGTCCCTGGATGAGCAGTTGTGTTTGTTTAACCCTGGAAACTTCAGCAACACAGAGTCACTGCCTCCATCTTTCCCCAAAAAAGGCAACACACAGCAGTGACAGCTGAGTGGGAGGATGTTTCTTTCCCCAACAGCACAGAGCTTCAGGTGGCCACTGCCTGGAGCCCACCACCTCTGCACTGCTCAGTGTCCTAGGAGAAGATGCAGATGCAGAATTTTTGGGCTGAGGTCTTATTTAAATGAAATATTAGGCTGGGAATGAACATATAGGAATGAAGGATGTTCCCAGTGCCTGTGGGGGCTGCAGCAGTGTGGGGCTGACAGCAGAGATGGTCTGGGCTGCTCCATCCTCCTCCTGCATCTCAAGGCAAAGATGTGGCAAACACCATGGATGGAAAAAGTCCCTTTCACAGGCCTCAGATCTTACAGAAAATAAAGAGATACAGAGCTGAAGAAACCTCTTAGGCTGGAAGTGTATTCAGTGTTTCTGCAGAATAGGGAGAGCACAAAGCTTCACTTACCAAAGCAGCCAAATCTACTGCACTGTGGGGTTGGAAGACTTTTATGTCCAGCAAGTAATAACTGTCTTTAATTAGCTCTGTTTACACGATAGATGTCAATGTCAAGCTCTCTCAGTGAAAAGGGCAGAATGTCCTTAGTGGGAAATGTGATTTTTGAAGCCTGACAACATAAAACCAGCGGGAAGGTCTGTGCTCAGTCTGCTGGGGAGAAAAATCACCTTTGGCTCAACAAAACAGGAAGGATTTCAAGCCCACAGAAGAAGTTTTTCAAGAAACTAATGAAAATGGAGGATTATAGTTTAAACTGTTTTGCAATCGCTGGCCTCAATCCTGCAGATACTTTTCAAACACACTCAACTTTATATCTGTGGTTGGTTTTGCTGACCCTCATGGGATTATTGACACCTGGAGGTAGAAGTGAAGATCAGACTGTTTACAGACCAGAGTTTAAACTATAGCATTTTAATTTTAAAAATGACATTATATCAAGGTCTGTATAATTGGCTCACTGGTATCCTTTATATTTGAAAAAAAACCCTGAGAAATTCAGGAATTAAGATTCATGAGGTGGTCTCAGATCTGCTCCCTTGTGTGAATAGGACCTTTTGTTGTGCTGGATCACAGCACTGGGCCGCAAAACTTATTCAGCAAATATTAAAAAACACACCTTCATAATATTTGAATCTATGGCTCACATGCAAATACTATCTGCATTTCTTTCCTCTCTAAAAAAGTATGTTTGGCTATTACCTGAGGCTGAAATGTTTCCCCTCATCAATGGAGAACAACTACTTGGGGGGAAAAAAACCCCTGTTTTATCTTTTTCTTTGTTTTTTTAATTTTGATTTTTTTTTTCTATCTTGGGAGTATATTGTACCTGCCACGAAACAACTTTTTGAAACCCCTGAAATGGGAATAAATCCCCTCTGCAAGCTCTCCTTCACCATTTATCAGGCTGTTGGTGCAGGAGCCAAACTGCCATTGGTCTGAGTCACATTTTGGCATTTTGTCTTCATATACATGATGACGCTGTTTGCAAGCAGCAGGGGAAAATCCCTGTGTTCATCAGCACCAGGATCCCAGCAAAGCCTTTCCCTCCTCAGCTGCATCAGCACAGCCTGGGGGTGTGGCCAGAGCCACAGCCTGGTGTGGGCACTGTTGTCACTGATCTGCCACTCAGCACCCACAGACCTCCAGCTGGCTGGGCCCTGTGGCTGCCAGAACCCCAGATCTGCACAAATTTAGGCACACCTGGTGCCCCTCTGCCCTACCCATCTATTCTGACCCTCTGTGATTCTGCCAGCATCTTCTGGAATGGCTCTGGAAAGCCAGCTTTGCACTCAGGACACCTTTCACATGATCTTTATGCCCCCAGGTCCAACATTTTCAATGCAGTATTCCTGGCACATTCCAGCTTTATTTTTATCTCACTGCCTCTTTTTATCTCCAGCTCCCTTTCCCTAAGTCTTGGTTTTTTGCCTTTTCCCAGGCTTTAAGGACATGACAGGGACTCTGGCCACACAGTGACCTGGCTGTCTGTGGTTGTCACTCCCACCTGCCTCTCCTGGCATTCCCTAAACTTCAACCATAAGTTCTGGCTTCATCACAGTCCTGTTGGTCACTGGGGACAGGCAGAAGAGGTTGTCCCTTCAGGCCCTGCCACCACAGTTCCTCTCAGTATCCTCTGGCTCAAGCTGACCCATCACCACCTGGCTCACGTCCCACCTCTGACATCCTGCCTCATCCTTTTCCAGGTGAAGAACCACAGCTGGAGTAAAACAGGGGGACAAACTCGTGGGAAAACCCTGTCCTGGGATGCAAGAACTGCCCAGCCTGTTCAGCTTTGCCACATGATTGTGCTTGTCAGCACAGCTCTGCCAGGCCCTGCAGGGCTGGAGGCCGGGCTGGCTCTTCTGGGGCATTTGGCTGAGTCTGTCACCACTGACCTCAGCAGCAGCAGGTCTCAGCTGCTGAAAATCCCATCCAGATCTGCTGCAAAGTGGAAATAATTTGTTAAATGCTTTATATTGGGGCAGTAACACCCCTTCCTCTTGCAGAAGCATTTGGATTTCTGCCCATGAAGAGGACCAAGGAGAGCATCAGGATCCAACTAGGTGAGCAGATACTCAGAGCACAGCCTTGATTTTGGCCAGGGCTGGGGCTGCAGCTGCAGCTGACATGAACTTTCCACCGGTGGCAATGGGTCAGAGGCAGCTGGGGCTCCTTTCCTCCCCTCTCCAGCCCTTGCCTTTTGGGAGCTCTGGGCAGGATTAAGGAGAAAAAGCAATGTATGGGTCATGGGAAGAGAGAAAATAGAAGCAGCTCAGCTAGCCGAAGAGGAAACAGTGGACACAGATGTGTGTGGAAAGCTGAAGCCACTTAGGATGCATTTACTTGTATTTCCTTCCAGTAGAGCTTAATTGCAATGTTTTTTAATGACAGGTAGGATGGGAGTTGGGCTCCTGCCTAAGCACTTCTGTGTCCTTCATAAAAGTGCTGAATTTAATATTAACAACAATTAATCACAGCTACTGGGAAGCAGCCGGCAACACTCCCTGCCCTGGGAGTGCTCAGTTTGCATGCTCAGCCCCACCAACTCCCATCCCCAGCCCAATGGCACTGGAAAGTCACAAGGAAGCAAAGGCCTTCCCTGTGCTGCTGAATTTTGATCTGGAGCTGAAGTGGTGGTGGCACCAGCACCCGTTTCCCATTCCCACCAGCAGCCTTTGATGGGAATACAAGGTGGTTTTGGACACTTCTTGTCTTTCCCGTGAGTAGGAATTGGCCACTTGCCACCATCTTACCCTCATTCCATTTTCCCTCCCTCTGCCCCAGAAGGCTACTGGGATAATTCCATGCCAGAGCAGTCCATGTAGGTTAGGGTGGATTGCAGGTTTGCCAGAATGCTGATGGATTTCTTCTGTTGTTGATACCGTGACTCCCTCTCTCATTAGCAGCACTAATTGCTCATTGCATGTGCTGCACAGGTACATGAGTGTTTTGGAACAGCTCATCTTTGCATCCTGTAATTAAATAACCACTGATGAATGTGTTAGAGAAGGAGCAGCTGAATGCTCCAGTCCTTGCTGGCCATCCAGAATAACTGCTGGGAATTCATGGTGATGTGGTACCAAGCTGCTGCCTGGGCTGCAGCAGCTCCTGGCCAGGGAGAGCAGTGTGTGAGCACCCTGTCATCCCTCCAGCCTCTGCTCCTCTTAGAGGTACCCCCAGGCCCTGGCACACCACCCACCACTCCCCCATTTTTCAGGGGTAATATTTGCTGGAACCTCATGGAATGAAAATCCCCTTCCCAGGGCTCCAGACCACTCTGGCTCCTCTGATGCTTGCCCTGAATGTGATGTAGGTGCTAAAGCAAGTGGTGATCCCTTGGGGCCAATGTCCAGGCTTTTCCCCTCTCCCTCAAGCACACAGTCATTTTGGACATTCCTTTTCCCAAGGCAGACAGCTCCAGAAGCAGGCTTGCTCCCCTTCCTTCACCCTGTCTCCTCCAGGAAACACCAATATATCATGTAAACCCCAGTTCTGAGTCTGAACCCCTTTGCAGCCTGCAAATCCTTCTCCCATGGAGACCTGTGGATGTGGGACTAGGGGGATATAGTATGGCCTTGGCAGATCAGGATTAACAGCTGGATTTGATGATTTTAGATGGCTTCTCCAACCTGTGATTCCATTGGTGTCAGCTGAGGGAAGTGCTTCCAAAGCCCCTGCCATCTAAGACCATGACTCTTCAGGACAGCTTTACTTGCCTTCCTGGTTCAGTGTCTTGCACATCTTGGGCAAAATGTGTTGATTTTGGGGTTCTCCACAGACACAAACTGTCCACAGTGCTCTGGTTTGAGGTGGGAGGTGTCTGTTCACCACATCCTGAATCCAGACACTGCACATCTGCACTTAATGATGAAACTCTTCCAACTCCAAACCTGAGCCTAGGCCCTGTCCTGAGAGGGGTGCCAGAGGGCTGGGGTCTGTGCAAGCCAGGGTGCTCTTGGGGCTCCATGAAGTTCCACAGACACAAAGAGGAGGGACTTAGATGGCAGGGGGGTTTTGTTTGCTCCAGGAGCTGTAAATGGCAGCTTGAACCAGTCAGACATCTGCTGCCAGCAGTGAGAGTGACAGCCCCAACCCTGTGGTGGACAATGAGGTGGGCAGATTTTTAGGACCACCTGGGCAGGGAGTGAGTGGTTTCATAAACATGTCACAGCCACTGGATCTTGCAATTGCAGCACAGGGAGTTTGGAAGGAGTTGGGCCCCAGCATTGGATGCATGGGAACAGCAGAAAACTGACGGGGTGGGGAGCTCCACCATGCAGCAGGCGGAGCACCAGGGCCCCCCAGCTCCCAAGAGACCTTTCCAAAAGCTTTTATTCTTTCTCTCTGGGATGTGGGATATTGTCATGCCTGCAAGAGATGCCACGGAGGGGCTAAGGTGGTGGAGGACAATCAAAAAGGACTGTAAACCCCTTGGCTGGTGTTTGAGGAACTTCAGAAGACCTTTGGAAAATTTGGTGGGAGCACCCTGGGCGCTGGCAGGATCCGGCTGCCTCCAGGCTCTCGGCAGCACCAGCAGCTCTTCCCCAGCAGTGTCACTATGATAAATGTTTGTCTTTTCCGTCCAAGAGATACAGCAGAACTGCTGCCAGCACCATGTCTCAGTGGAATTGGGGTTTGCACTGCCAGGAGCGTTACCGGCTCATGATTCACATCTTTAGAGCAGCTTTGGAAGGAAAATGTGCTCCTCGCCAGGCAGACCTTCATGCACGTCGAGATGCCACAGTTTTTCCAAAGGAAGCCGCAGCCAAATGAGACATTCCTTCTCTTCTTCCAGCTTTCTTGGAACAATCTTCTTTGATTAGTGAGTGAGACAGATAGTTGGAAAGAAAGACAGACAGACAGACAGGCCGGGAATAGGGTTATAATGAGCAGTTTGCGTGAGCCCCAGGCGCCGGTGGGAGGGTCCCTCCATCTGCCCCTCGCCGGGTGGCTGCTGAGAGCCCCTGCTCTGTGCTGTGGTCCCCCACCCCTTTGTCCTCCTCCATGGTCCCCAGTTCCTGTCTTCCTCTCTGGTAATCCATGGTCCCAAACCCCTTTATCTTCCTCCATGCTCCTCCATGGTTCTCAAACCCCTGCTTTCCTCCATGATCCCCAAGCCCCTGCCCTCTGCTGTGGTCCCCAATCCTGGGTTCTCCTCTGTAGTCTCTGAGCCCTGCCTTCTGTCATGGTGCCCAGACAGCATCTGCTGAGGCAGGTGGGATCGGGAACACCAGGGAGGATCACACTGCCCTGAGGCAGTTGGGGTTTGCTTTGCCTCTTAGGCCTATGGCACAAGGAGACAGGTGTGAAAAGCAGCCAGATGACTCAGGCATGGCTGGCAGGTCTTGTGCAAGGGACAGAGGCCAAAGCTGGAATACAGGGAAGGAGATGGGAAGTTCCTGCTGTGCTCCCTGCAGCTGCACCCCCTCAGCCACCCCAGTGCCAGCGCTCTCTCCCACACCAGGAGAAACAAAACAAGCATCTCCAGGGAGTGTGTTTGGAAAATATCAGGTTTTATTAGACAGGCTGATGTTCAAGCTGACAGTTTTATCCCAATGCACATGATCACAGGCATCTACAGGGCCTGTGTCCCAGTTCCCTCCTCCCTCCCTCCCTCCCTCCCACAAAGCTCTTGGGCAAGATGTTCACCCCACAAATACTGAGGCAGTTGGGGTTTCTCAGCAGGATAAAAATGTCTCCCTGCTCCCCATTTTTCCACTCCTAAATTCCCAGAGGTCTCCTAAGAAAGCTCAGCAAGAACTGGGCTGGGAACTGCAATCCTCTTGGGACTGACAGCCACTTGGATGCGTGGGAGAGGAGGCATCTCAGTGGCGGCGTGACCCTGAGGCAGCACAGAGCTGGGTCAGTGTGTGTCACAGGGAGCAGGGAACAGACCGCCGATGCCATGGCTTTGGAAGGAGAACCCAAACAAACCATATCAGGGGGAAAAGGGATTTGTCTGTCATGGGGGAGCCCCATTCAGCACTCAGGCACCGAGGCTTTGCACAGGGCGTGCAGGTGCTGCAGGGCAGAGGAAGGGAGGAGAGGAGGCGATGAGGGCTGGAAAATAAAGCAAGATGAAAGGAAACCAGAGAAAGGGTGAGGAGAACGATGGGAGTGGCCTGAGAGCGGGGTAACAGTGCCTTCAAGGTCAATACTATTTGTGGGATAGGGGGCCTTTCCCTGGGTAAAGGGGCTTAATTGGCTAAAAACCTCATGGGCTTTAGGGGGACAGAGGAACAAGGAAAGAGATGATGCAATACAGTGCTTGCAAACAGAAATGTTTAAAGGCCTTCGCTTTCCGTGACAGTGACACACAGTGTGACAGCAGGAACAGTGACAGCATCAGCCAGTTTCTGTTGGTGATTCTATTCCATTAGCTCTTAAAACACGCAGACCAGTCCGACAGAGGAGAGTGAACGACAGATGGAGAGGAAAACTGATGAGCAGCGGGATCGTGGACAAGAAAGAAGGAACAACAGCAGAGGGCCAGCAGCACTGGGGCAGGTTTGAGACCTCACAGTACTCACAAACACTTCCCTTCTCTCCAGACTGCTCTGGCTGCTGCTCTCTCTGACACTCCCTGCCTTCCCTTGCACCTCTGCTCCCTCTGCACTGCAGGCAAAATCCCTCTTCCTGAACCACGCCCTGCCCTGTGCTTGGATGTACATTTCGGTCTCAGCTTCATTAGTTCAAATGTCAAGTCCTACCTTGAAACAGAGGCCAGGAACATTCAAGTCCCTGCAGTAGCATCCCCTCAAACTCACCTCGACTCAAGGGGACCTCTTCACTGCAGTGTCTGGGGGACATGGACATCTCCCAGGCCTCCTGCCATAGCTCACGTCCTGTTGCACATGTGGAGATGCCCTTCACACCCTCCCCCATCACAACACAGCCTTCCATTTCCAGCTTTCTCTTTCCCTCTTTCATTCCTTTTGCCTTTTTCTTGCTTTAGCCAGCATCATCTCCATGTCCTCTTGCTTCTGTTAAAGATAAGTCCCTTTTCTCCAGAGATTTCCTGGAGAGCAGCACTTGCTGTGGGTGTTTGGCAGGAGGAAGGACTTTCAACAGGTCCTTGGTGGGCTTGAAGGAGCCAGTTTTCCATCCAGGACAACGGCTATCTCCTGTTTGGTTTGGGCTCAGCTTGGCAGACAGCAGTACTGTCCATGAGGGCCAAGTTTCAAGGTCAGCTGTCCATGGGGAACCTCACCCTGCTCGGGTGCTTCCAAAGCAATTCTCCTTCAGAACTGAGCACCGATGCTCAGAGACAAGCCAACAAATGGCTAAAAAGGGAGGAGTTTGGAAAGCAAGCCCCAGAGACCTGCCTGGACTGTCCTGGGGAGGACAGATCAGCAGGTGGGCAAAAGGGATGTGACCTTTTAAACTTCACAGCTAATGACCCCTCTTCCTGCCTCCTTCCACAGAGCACAAAACCACGGAGGGCTGACTGAGAAAAGAGCAACATGGACTTGAGCAAAGGCAAACTGCCAAACTCTCACCCTGCTGGTCCACAGACAAGACGTGCTAGCATTGGTTTTGAGGTTAATGACACACATAGGCGTGAAGTGCCTTCTTCTGTGCTGGTCCAGGGATGGAGCCCCTGCTCACATCTCCTTGTAGGACCATCTGATTTGGGGTGCTAGCCCTCCTCCTTCAGCACAGCTCAGCCAATTCTGGCTGCTCCTTTCCACCCCATTTCTTCCTCTGCCATGGACTTGCAAATCCCATCACAGCTGCCTGTCTGGAACTACAAACACACCTGCAAATGCTCCTTCTGAAGTCAAACACCCACATGAAGGCTACAGAAGATCAACTGAGCTGTCAAGTGAAAAAAGAACTCACCAGGTGACCTAGAGGTTTTGGAAATGAAAACAAGACCAATATTTGCTGAGATTTGTAGCAGGTGCCTGAAAACAACAGCTGGGACATGGCTCTCTTTCCTTGACCAGTGCTCCTGGTGATGCCTGGGTTAGTGTGTCACTGCTCTCCCCTGTGCTCTCACGCCGTGCCCTTGTTCTCACTCCCTCATGGCTTCGAGGATGCAGAGGTTGAAATTCCTCTTCATGCATTCTTGGCACCAGTGGAAAAGCAGCTGCAGTCCTGTCCATGCATTGCTCATACTTACAGCTTAAACATTGCCTTCTACTTGAAAGAACAAAGATAAAATGTCAGGAATTCACAGTTTTTATTCTCTTCCTTATGCCCACCCATCTTCCCCTGCCATCGATGTCAGAGACTCAAAGTCCTCATCGTACAGTAGCCTTTGCCAGCGCGGCACTCAAAGGGTTAACAAACCACGGCTTCTTGGACAGATAAGACATAAGCTCATTCACCAGTAGGAACACGTGGACAGTTGGGTTGTGGATCACTTTAGGGTTTCCTGTAGCGATTCTTTGGGGTTTCGCCACAGCCAGTGACGTCGCAGGAGAGCACGTTGGGCTTCTTGCCCAAGCCGATGCTTCCCAAGAGATCGGGAAGCTCACGGGTGATGGCCTTCTCGATCTTCTCTAGGAAACACCCTCCCATGTAGGAACACTGCTGAGATAGCAGCTTAAAACTGGTGATGGGGTTGATGCCAAAGAAGTCCTTGTAAGCCTCGCGGTTGGGGAGGTCAAATTTGCTGACATTGGTCTTTGCCAGAATGGACTTAAAGATAAAGAACCTGTCAGGATCTTCCACAATGTCCCTGAACACCATTTCTCCATCGCTAAAGAAGGTCATTTTGTCCTTGTAGGTCTGTAGATAGCGATCAACCAGCAGGGCGTGGATGCGCACCCGGATGGCGTGCTGGCGGATGAAGGCAATCTTGTTTTCCATCCTGTTCTCAATCACCTGGTTGAGATCTTCCAGGAGCGATATCTCTTCTTTGAGGAACAGGTCTCTGTGGGTTTCTGGATTGTAGTCATGGGGCCAGAAGGAGCTAACGTACACCCTGGGCGGCTCTGTGACATTGATGAGAGGAGCCAGGCTCCAGAACAAGGCGCCATAGACTCTCATCAGCTCCTGGGTAGCCAGGCTGTCGGCTTTGTTCAGGATGATTCGGATCTGAGACTCGCGGCCCTTCAGCTGACGAAACAGCATCTCCAGCTCCAAGCCCACGTCCAGCTTTGTGGGGTCAAAGACAACGAAGATGAGATCGGCTCTGTCAATGAACCACTGGCACACGTCATTGAATGGGTAACCTTGAGGAGAGGAAAGAGGGAAATCCAAGGCAGAATGAGTCCCTTCATCAAGGGAGTGATAAACCATGAGCCTGCTGTGCCTCAATCCCCATTTGGGTTGCATGGGTTATGAAGCACAGCGGACTTTCCCTGAAGCCTAGAATCTCTTTTGGAGCTTCTTGCCATGAAAAACCATCCCTGGGTGTCTAGGCCTGTGACTGCCTGTCTCTCACCCTTATCTACAAACCTTCCTCCTCCCTGATGCTGACCACTGGTTCCTGCTGTTCCTGTGAGCAGGTAACAAATCACGGGATCAGAGAACCATTATGGTTGAGAAAGTCCTCTAAGACCACTGAGTCCAACCATTCCCCCAGCACTGCCATGGCCACCGGTAAACCCATGTCCCCAAGTGCCACATCCACTCCTCTTTTAACTCCACAAGGGATGGTGACTCCACAACTGTCTTGGACAGCCTGTGTTGTGTCAGGACTCTTCTCCATTGTCACCTTTGTCACCTCAGATCATCATGGCATCTTTTCTGGGGTCCCTTAGATGAACCCAGTGAACCCCTACCTCTTTCTTGCTGCTTGCGGTTTTCGATGATGCCTGGCGTGTCCACAAAAGTGACTCGCTCCAGCAGTTTGTGGGGCACCTCAATGCCTATCAGCTTCTCCAAGAAGTTCTGCCCAAACTTCTCCAGGGGTGAGAAGGAGCGGGCGCTGTCAGCAGCCATCACAATGCCCTCGATGGTCTTCAGCTTGGGGCCATGCATGATGACGGTGAACTCGGAGGTGGTGGGTTCTGCCCCTGTGCAGCAATGAGAAGAGCAGCAGAGGCATGAAATCTGTGCCAGGCTATGGACACAACAGGGCTGGCCTGAGACTGGGAGCACTGGGAGCATTGCATGCTTCTCAAGAGATCAAGGGGCAAGGCAAGCAGCAGGAAGTTCCTTCCCAAAGTTCTTGGGAAGATGTCAAGGGGTTGTTTTTTTGTGGGGACTGGTTTCTCTGGAAGTGGCCTGACTGCACAAAGTGTCATGGAGAACCATCTCCTGGGAGCCATCGTTGCCACAGCACTCATCTGGCCATGGATATCTGCCCTTAGCTGTGAGATGACATCCATGGGAGCAGGGAGGAAGGAAGGGCAATGGCTTTTCTCCTGGAAGGGTGAATTAGCTGGCTGCATGTGCAGAGGGGAGGGGAGAAGAGAAAGGTGAGCTCTCCTTTTGACATGACTGCTGCTCATGGGGTTGGGAGCTGGGACCCCTGTGCTGCAGGATGAGGATGTTGTGGGAGAGATGCTCTCCTCCACCCTTGGAAGGGTGGACAGGCTGTGATGGAACCTCTCCCTCACCACAGTCAAGTGGCACGGAGCGGATCCCAACTTCCCTGCTGTAAGGAGGGAGGAAAGACACATGCCGGATGTGGAAATGCAGGTGCAGGCACCCCCGTGGCAAAGCAGTGAGTGTGGTACCTGTGTAGAGCTGGTAGGGAGTGTTGTCCAGCCCCAGGAGGTAGTTTATCATGGAGGATTTGCCGACGCTCCACGGTCCCAGGAATAGCACCATGGGCTTGGAAGTGATCTCCCCATCTGCGGAGAGGGGAAATAACAAGAGGAAGTGAAGGAACAATAGCCGTCGCCGCCGTGCGATTAACTCCCGGCTGTAACGAGCATCCCATGTGAGCGGTGCGGTGATGCTGCCGGGCAAACAGCCGCCCTTCGGGGGCCACCAGCCATTCGCCAGCCAAGGCAGCCCCCGCCGACTGCGGGAGCGGGACGGCCCCGTGCTCTGCGGCAGAGCCCACCTCGCTGCCGGACCTTCTCCGAGCTTTAGCCCTTCTGAGGCTACGGAGGACTGGAAGGTCTTTTAAGCCTTGTCTCGGTTTGTTTGTGGTTTAGCCGGGTGAGATGGGGCTGGCTGCGGGGTGGGGGTGTTGTTCGAAGGCAGCAGCCGCCGCAAAGCACGGGCCGTGGCGAGGAGGAGCCGTGCCGGTGCAGGGAGCTGCAGAGGGCTGGGGAGCAGCGCTGCGCGCAGGGCTGGGTAAGCGCGGTGCGAGCCTCGAGCCAGCAGCCTGACAGCCTTTCCACCATGCCCTCGCAGGGACCGACCCCCGGGCCGTGCCTCAGAACCCTCAAGCCGAGCAGGAGGTGAGGTGGGCGTGAGGCTCCAGCTGGATGTGGGGAGGGCAAACAGCCCCACTTTGATCTTGGGGAAGGCAAGAGGAGAGCGAACTATAGTCCCCATCCTGCATTTTTCAAGTCACACAGATTTTTTCCATGAGCATGGTGACCTGTCCCCATGCCATGCCATCAGTCCAGGAGCACAGACGTCCCCGGACACACGCAGCCAGCGCCCCTAGGAGCAATCCCTGCTCAAACGGGACTCATGCAATCAGCTTGCGCCCACACTGCTCGACCCCCCAGGTAGGCAGCCGGTGGAGCCAGAGGAGCCCAGGGCCTAATGCCAGATCTCAAGCTGTGCCCGGGACACACAGGAGCCTGTGAGTCCAAAACAGGACAAGAATGGAAGTAAAACTGGGTGAGTTCCCATTGGTGAAAGCAAGCCCAGCCTATGCTCAGGGTGGGAGTTCAGCCAGGGGATGGATGACACCAGAGGAGCTGGGAGCTGCTATCTCAGCTGGAGCAGAATCTTCCCCCATGGCCCAAGGCAAGGAGATGTCCTGGGCAAGCTGTGCTGCCCTCCACACCTCCTCTTCATCCCCATGCCTAAGGCAGAGCTGTTTGCCATGAGGTAGCTGAGAGCCCCCGGTGCTCCATGGCTGCCAGCCATGCAGGTGCCAGCAGCTTTCCAACAGGCCAGGGATCCATCTCCAAGGTGGAGGAAGCCACAAAGCCCCCATGGTGCTGAGCTCCTGCCCCAACGGTGCTGGAGGGCACTGCATGGCAGCTTCACACTGAACCCATCTGGCCACGGGAGCAGGCACTGGGGAGAACATTCCAGCCCCCTCCTGCTGTATCTGCCCATCACAGGCTCACCATGTCACCTCTGGGGAAGGGAATGGGCTGGGGACATTTCTCCACGAGGCACTGCTGAATCCACACAGCTCAGCCCTCCTTCACAAAGCAGGGCAGCACCTCTGAAGCAGGGGATGCATGGTTCTTCCTGCACCCCACTGCAGCCTGGCAGCTGCAGGAATCCAGCCTTGTCTTCTCACATGGGACCAAAACAAGTGTTGAAACCTTGGACTCTCATTATTAATCATTCCTCTGCTGCTCTGTCGCCGCTGCTCTGCTCTCTTGCCAGCTTTAATTAGGTTACTGATGGTTGTTATTATTCCCATTATCCCTGTGATGTTGTGCCAGAGGTTTGGGGTGGGTCCCTGAGCGCTCTTTCATAACACATCCCTGGCCAGGTGTGACTGTGTGAATGTGGGCACCTGTGAGCTCCGGCTCTGCTGCACACCGCTCTCTCTGCAGAGACGGGGCAGCAACGTGGGCAGCCCCCCTGCCTGGTCACCCACGGTCCCTCGAGCACCTCTGCACCCCCATGGGCTGTGTGGGCAGTGCCAGGCACTCGTAACTCTGCAGGAAGTGCAGCGCAGCTGCAAGGATGGGAGGCTGGGTATGGATTCCCTGCTGCTTGCCCAGAGGCTGGAAGAGAGGGAGCATCTCCCACCCGGGAGGGTGCTGGCCTGGCATGTGTCCCTGCTATGTCCCCGTGCCATGTCTGTCAGCAGCAGTTCGGGTCAGCTTGATGGTCCGGACAGCGGAAAAGAGCCGGAGCCGGGCGGGGATGGCGGCAGCTCCATCACTGCGGCTCTCTCCAGCCACCCTGTGGCTGCTCTCTCTCAGCTCAAGCTCATCCCTCCGCAGAGCCTGGGTCTGCTTGGGCTGCTCAGCTCTGGGCATAGGGGCAGCTTGGATGTCCAAGTCGTTTTATTTCCTAGAGCAGTGGCTTTCTCTGAGGTTTTGCCATGTGGCAGTGCTAGACTGCCCTTGGTTGGAAGAACTGCTGCTCTGGGGTGGAGAAGAGACAGCTCTGGGAACTTAGAACCCCTTCCAGTGACTAAAGGAGATCCAAGAGAGCTGGAGAGGGACTTTGGATGAGGGTCTGGAGTGACAAGGCACAGGAGAATGGCCTCACACTAAGAGAAGGAAGGGCTAGATGGGATTTAGGGAGAAATTCTTTCATGTGAGGGTGGGCAGGCCCTGGCACAGGGTGCCCAGAGAAGCTGGGGCTACCCCTGGATCCCTGACAGTGTCCAAGGCCAGGCTGGACAGGGCTCTGAGTAGCCTGGGATGGTGGAAGATGTCCCTGCCCATGGCAAGGAGTGGCACTGGGTGGCATTGGATGGTCTTTAATATCTTTCCAACATAAATCATTCCATGATTCTGTGATTAATCCTAAGGGGGGTTAACTCCTCACTGAGGGGGCCTTGTCCCCCTTGTCCTCAAGCCCAGCAAATATGCGTGGTGTGGCCTCTTCCCCAAAGTGCAAGTCTGTCCTGAGGATGCTGAGCAAAGCAGAGGACCTCCTTCCTCTCCTGGTTCCAACTGTGCCACGTGCACCAAGGTCTTCTTTGTCCTCAAGCCACCCAGGAAGGCTGGAACACCTGAGGAGACTCCCAGCATCCCCCAGACTTCAGTCCCACCCCTGTGCCACAAACACCACCTCCTATATGCTCATGGCACGGATCCAGCAATTCTTGGAGGGCAACCCTTGCTCCCAAAGCTTCCAACTCCATGAGTATCCTCACAACACGTGTGTCCACAGAGGGAGGGACAAGCCCACGTGGCTGCAGATGTCCCGAGCCTCCCCCGTGTGCCCCCCCGTGCCTGCGCCCACCCCTGCAGCACGTGTGCGAGCGCCTGAACCCGAGATGAGATAAGGCAGCTATGGGAATATGCTATAAATACCCACAGCCCTCTCCACTGCTGGCATGCTGGCACAGCAGGGAGCCAGTGGCTCTCCAGGCACCGGCAGGGCTCTGCTGTGGCCGTGTCCAAAGGAGCCTGCTTTGGCAGGGTGTGGCAGCGTGGCATGGGGCAGGACAGGAGGGACAGAAGATGAGATTTCCCTGCAGGAGCATCGTTCTTGTGGCTAAGCACCAGGCCCAAGGGAAGGGCTGGGTGTTGGCTGGCATTTCTTGGACTGTCTCCCATCTCCTGATCCTCTGGGGGGACCTGGCAGCACACCCTGAGCAGGATAGGCAGGGAGAGGAGCCAGCTCAGGCTTCTGAGGGGGCTGAGGCTGCTGGGCAGGGGCCAGCCTGTGTTACTGGGACAGCTGCTGTGGGATCAAGGGTGGACATTCAGGAAAGTTTCTGCACATAGGAGAGTCAAGGCGGGGGAAGAGATCCCCTCTATAGGATGAGCTGTCAGCTGAGCTCCTCCAGTTCATACCACGAGTGACGGATCAACCTAAAGGTCTAACACATACAATCATGGAATTGTGTACATTGGAAAAGCCTTCTGAGATCACCGGTTCCAAATGCTCCCACAGCATTGCCAAGACCACCACTAACTCATGTCCCCAAGTGCCATGTCCTCATGCTTTTAAATCCCCCCAGGATTAGGGAGTTCCCCACTGCCCTGGGCAGCTGTGCCAGGGCCTGACAGCCCTTTCTCTGAAGAAATTTTCCCAATATCCAATCCTTCCTCAGGTGAAACTTTGAGGCCATTTCTTCTTGTCCTCTGCCTTGTTCCCTGGGAGCAGGCCCAGTCCCTACCTGGCTCCACGCTCCTGTCAGGGAGTTGAGAGTGAGAAGATCCTCCCTGAGCCTCCTTTTCTCCAGACTGAGCCCCCATCTCGCTCAGCCGCTCTCATAGAAACACCTACCAGAAACCTGGGAACCCTGGCCAGAGGAATATGCTGCCTCTCAGTCTTAAACCAAGAGGGAAAGGTGTCAGAGCCTGGGCCAGGAGAGGACTGGGGGAAGGACTGTCGGGACGCACAGAGTCAGACTGGGAGAGCGCAGGCTCTGAAGGGCTGGGGATCCCTTCCCGTGGGGATGGTGGGTCCTGGCTCCGCTCAGTGCCCGGGCAGCGCGGCTGCGTTGGGCCTGGAGCCCGGGGAAGCGGAGGCAGCGCAGAGCGGAGGCAGTGCAGAGCAGAGGCAGTGCAGAGCAGAGGCAGTGCTGGCAGCGTGCAGGCAGCAGGGGCGATACCAACCTGTGGCCGAGGAGCCCAGGGTGCGTCCGGGGTAAGCTGTTAGCGAGGGACACGGGGAGAGAGAAAAGGAACCGTGAGTCCAAGGAGGGATGCGACAGCCCGGGTGTGCTCCAGGACACGGAGGGAACTGATGGCCACATTCCCAGCAGGAGACATGGAGTTACAGCCTGGGAGCGACCTGCAGCTCCCAGGACAAGCACCGAACCCCTGTCTGCCCTGCAGGGCGGGGATGTGGCCCGGGGTGCCCTGCATCCCAATCCATGCTCTGCGGGGTTGTTGCCTTCCCTGGCATCACCCAGTGAGCACACGGAGCCCAACAAGCCAGGGTTAGACAGCCACCAACCCAGCAAATGTCCTGACAACCCCAGTGAAAGGGTCACCTGGACCCAGCCCTATGGCTGATGATGGCATCTGGGAGGTCATTCCTTGCTAATTAGCATATATCAGTAATTAGGGTCACCAGCATGCACCACAACCTGGTGTGACCTCACAGCAAGCTTCCCATGGCTGGACTGGGAGAATCCCTCACCCTCAGCTAGGGATAGTCCCTCCAAGCCAGGGCTGGACCCAGCCAGAGCATGTCTGCATCCACGTGGGATGGCAGAGCAGAGAGGCGGGAGGGTGGCAGGCAAGGAGAAGGAAATGGATCTGCCAGGCTTAAGCAGAGGGTGTGTGGGAGCTTTATGAGATGCACCCTGAGAATTGATGGTGGCAGCCACAGCTCCCACAGCACCTCACGGGAGTTTTCACATGTTGTGGGGCGCAGAGATATTCTTTGGATTGCACTGCAGTGAACGGAGCTGATGGGAAGGGAGACAAAATGGAAGGCTGCCACGTAATGGAGGGGCCAGGGTGCTTGCCACGGCACCCCTCTATATTGGTTTACACCTCCAAAGGTCACACATATTCCATGACAGGCCTGCCCCAAAGCTCTCCCAGCTGTCCTGCTCCTCCCAGCCAGTTGAGCTGGCAGCTCTGTGCCCTCCAGCCACCACGGAGAGGGAGCACAGGGGGGAGCTGGGAGCACCTCCCAGCCTGCAGGGACAGCACTGATGGAATGAACCCGCTGGGGACAGGGGCACTGTGCAGGGCAAGTGCTGAGAAGGCTCCCCGAGCTTCACTGTGTCCTCACCTGCCCTGCAATGTCAAGAGAGTTCCCTGGGCCAACCCTGTAACTAATGTGCAGGTTTCTCTGATTACACTGCTAATGAGGGATTGGGGAAATCTGGATCTGTGGGTAGGAAAGGCAAACTGCTGAGCTATAGATTTCCAGATAGGGTTGTGTATGCCAGGGTGTGGCTAGGTTGTCAGAGATCATTCAACAAGTTTCCGTAGAAATTTTTTGGAGGGGAGCATGGCCAGGGTGTCTCACGGATAAGGACTGGAGGCAGTGCAGCATCCTGTGCCCTTCCCTGGGGGCCAGGAGGCAACTGTGGGTCACCAGCTCCAGGGTCACAGCACCGTGAGGATGCCCTGTAGGACACAGTGGGGTGTGCTGGGACTGTCAGCCTGAGGGGTGGCTGTTCCTCACAGTGAGCTGGAACAGACCATGGAGTGTTGAGCTGAGGCCAGGAGGAACACCAGGACCAGCTGTCTGAGATGAGTCTGCTCAGGAGCTAGGTTTGAGAGAAGCTGGGGAAACACCAGGGCTAATGGTTGTTTCTTCAGGAGCTGAGAGGGAGGAAGCCAACAGGAGCCTGGGGAACACTTAAACACTTGTTTCCTCCCAAAAAAGGGAGCAGGGAGATGGCTGCTTGGGCATGGGATGGATGTAGGGTAGGGTAGGGCTGGGTGTTCTGAAGGCTGGAAATTGGGGCTGAGGACTGCATCCTCTGGCTGTGAACAACAAAGTGGGGGTTAGAGCCCACCAGCTGCCACTTCAACACCAAACATCCTCCTAAACTGTGTCCCAAGCTGAGCTGACAGCAAACGTCACCAATACAGACCAGAGCAGCTTGGAAGGGAAGTTGGGGTGTTGCCAGGGGACAGACCAGCAGCCACGGGGCTGGACATGCTGTTGTAACCCTCAGTTACCCTCCCACAGGGTAACATCCCTGTGCTCCCCACTGGCTCTGCACTGGAGATGGCCTGGCTGGGGAGGGAGATGTCCAAGCCTGCTTCTAGAATGTCTGACCTAGACTTAGGAGTTGCAGGGGGGGATGCCTGGAAAGCAGGAGTTCTGCTCCACAGGGATGTGCCCCAGTAGGTTGCCCAGCTGAGTGAGGCCTGTGTGCTGGTGGAGCAAGGCCAGCTGTAAAAGAAGGATCTGTGGGGAAGGTGTATCCTGCCTCACCAGGAGGGAGGGCATGGCTGCAGGAGTGTGGGCCTGGATAACTGGGGAGGCAGGCAGAGCTGCAGGACAAGGAGCACAACTTCAGGACCTTGGCAGGAGGCTGACATGGGCACAAAGTCCTGAGACACTGGCAGCAGGGACTCCCCTGGATACTAAGGAGACATCTGGCCCTAACTCCTGTACTTGAATAGATACTCAGAGGAGAGTGACTCCAGTGAACAAGGAAGTCAGGGTTGGGTTTAAGCCATCTGTGCTTGGAAAAGAAGGCTGCTTGTGTTTCTTGGGTCACAAGAACTTTCTGGATCTTGTGAGCATCTTGAGACACAGCTGCCCTTTCCTCTTCTGGAGGGACACATGTGTGACCTGGCTCAGCCCACACCATGCCAGGGGCCATGGGGACCTGCTCACTCCATCCAGAGTGTCTGAGATTGCCAAGGGCTGGAAACTGCAACTCTCAGGATGAGTGAAGGCTGTGGAGCTTGAGGAATACCCTGCCCACGTGGCTGTGTCCTGTACTCAGCAGGAAGGATGCCAGCTCCAGCCACCCCCAGGAAGCTCATCCCCAGCCTTGAGAGGTCCCGAGTTTCCTTGCCAAGCCAGTTTCATTGGGCCATGATCTCTGCTTGGCAGAGGTACAGGGCATTGATGCTGAGCAGGTGGGAGACCCGAGGCAGGCAGGGCTCAATGCTCAGCCCACACAGATGGCCCTGACAGCAGATGGGCTGAGGCAGAGGCAGGAATTCCTGCTGCTGGGTTCACTAGGGCATGGCCTCTAAGCCCAGCATGTCCACAGACTCCCTGGGAAACTGGAAAGGAAAACACACTATCCAAGGCTGTCCATGATCTGCTCCCTGTGCTGTTATCTGCATCCCAAGGACCTGATGGTGCTGGAGACCCCAGTGCTCGTGGCATTACCTGTGATCTCGTGCTGCCTCAGCTCGTTGTATCTGTAGGAGTGTTCCAGGGGCTTGATGGAGGTGTGGTAGATCTTCCTCAGCCGCTGCAATACTCCTGGGGGGCAAAGCATGTGGGCAAGTGAGAGGCAAGCCCCACCAAGCTGGGAGAGACCCTCCTGGGACCATCCCCTGCAGGTCCTGAGGGTGATCCAGCCATGGATCAAGGGACTTGGCTTACAGCTGAAAACTTGGCCAAACTGATACGAGTCACACATTTTGGCCAGAGGAGCTGTGGTTGCCCCATCCCTGGAAGTGTCCAGGGCCAGGTTGGACAGGGCTTGGAGCAAGGTGGTCTATGGAAGGTGTCCTGCTCATGGCAGAGGGGTGGGGTGAGATGGTTTTCACTATCTCTCCCAGCCCAAGCCGTTCTAGGATTTTGATGCCTCTCCCCTGCTGATCTTTCCCACTGGGCACTGTCCTCATCTGTTCCCAGCAGCTGATGGGAGGAGCATCCTTCCTAAGTGCTGTTTAGCACTCAACACCCACGATCCCAAAAAGCCCTCCACTGTGGTGCCAGGGCTCCCTGGCATGGCCCCTGAGCTGTTTGCTAGAAAAAAAGGAGGAGCTTTTTCCACAGTATCTCATATCACTGCTTTTCCAGCCCAAACTGCCAGTGGGGCCAGCAGAAGCAAACCTTAGGGTAGCAAAACCTAATATATAATTTGAGCATAAATCTCAACCCTTTGTTACAAGTTGCTCCAGGTTTCTTTGAGCAGGGATGTGCCTGATTCATCACCTGCACCTTCCAGCCTCTATACCCTCTTAATTCTTATATGCCTTCAGGGGTGTCCTTAAAATACCTAAAATATGTTAACCCAAGAGCAGCCAAAGGGCTGTTACTGAAGTTCTGGCATTATTAGACCTGCAAGAAGCAAAGTTAAAATCAGAACACAAGAGAATCCTGATCTTAGTGCAGGGCATGCACGGCCTCCTCACCTGAGACATCATCGGCAGGCTTTTCCTCATTCAGCTTGAGGGTGTTCTCCAAGTGGGACCGGTCACGCTTGGTCGGCTCGCTGGCATCTTCAACCTCTTCTGGAGGAGAAAACAAGGAGACCTGTTACTGCTGGAGGGGGGAGCCCACACAGGAGCTCACACAAGCGACTGCCAGGGAGAGGGCACGGGGAGCACACACATCCCGAGCCTGCGGGCACGCCATGCCCACGGCAGCCGCTGTCACCCTTGGCATGCCATGTGCTTTCCCTTTAGCATGGGCTCCTGGAGGCTGCCAGGGCTGTGGCTGCTGGGGGAAGCGTCACGGGCAACTGCTTGGCTCCGAGGAGGGGCTGGCTGCTCGTGGGGAATGCTAAGGATGTGCCTGGAAGGGGCTCCCAGGGCTGGGATGCAGCACGAGCACACACGGCAGCTGCTGCCCAGCGGGGCCCTGGTGCTTCCCCCGGCAGCTGCGGCTCAGCGGGGCTCGGCCTCTGGTGCAGGCTCTGTGCTGCCGCCTCTCTGTCTGCCCACTCCCCCAAAAAACGGCACACTGAGCTGGAGATGTGGGTGCCTCCAGCTCCTGGGGGACAGGCCAGCCTGGCCCATCCTGGCTGCCCCACCTTTGCCAGTGGGCCTGTTCCCTCCCAGTTGTCCCACCTCTGTCTCTGTATTCCCCTGGAGCCCTCTGCACAGTGCCCTGTCCCTCCTGGCCCTGTACCAGGCATGAGGCAGCCATCTCTACTGGGGAAGGCACCCCAGTGTCCCCAAAATTGGGAGACAGAGGTGTCCTTGCCATGGAGGTGCTGACACACCAGGAGCTTCCGAGAGTTTTTTGATATGGGGAGCTGGGTTGGACTTTAGCAGGGGTTTGGGGACTGGTCTGGGGACAGCAGGATCAAGCAGGGCACCACTAAGCCCTGGGACTGTGTTGAGCATCTGCTGAGTGTTGGGCTGAGGAAGACCTTTTGACTTGCCAAGTGAAGACACAGAGACCAAACTGGGTTTGCCTTCTGGGAAAAATGGGAGGCTTTTTGAGCTGGGACGTTACAGATGAAAACAACAAAAATACTAATCTGGGTCCGAAGGTCACTGCCCAACCTGTGGGCCAAAGTCTACAGATATTTCTAGGAAATCATGGTGGGGCACGTCCCTTTCCCCTAGTTAGCCTTTCACTGACTGAGCAGGGCTGGTGCCTCAGCAGCTCATTGGCCTGGATTAGTTGTTCACACCTTCCCTAGGAGCCAAGAACTGGTGGAGAGGAGCCCCCCAATCCCGGGAGCCCCACCATCCTTGGAGCATCCTGCCCCTGCACAAGCTGAGGGCCTGGAGGACTCTGCAGCTGGTGGATAAAGAGTCTTTAAGAGATCTGTGAGTGCTGAAAGGGGCCTGGAGGTTAAAAATTGTATCCATGTCCACATCCCTGAGGAGAAATCATGGACTTGGAGTGGAGAGAAGGGAGCATCAGTCAGTTTTGGCACCACCACGATGAGTACCTGAGGCATCCTGCTGCCTCGCTGCCCCGGCTGAGCGCTGTTAGGGGCGGGCAGGGAAGCACAAGCATTAGCAGAGGGCCATGCACTAGGCGAGGTTTAATGTGCCAAGCTCAGCTCCACCGGGTTGATGGGAGGTCACTCTCGCTGCTACAGCACACCCACAAGAAAAGACTCCAACCTATCTGGCTGTGCCAGGGCTCGGCTGCAGCTGGGGGGATGCTGGGGACCTCTGTTCCTGCCACTGGGCTCTTGTCTGCAGGGGGGTCTGCTGCTGCTGGGGGATTTTCCACCACTGCAGGAGGGTCTTCTGCTGCTGGAGGGTCTTCCACTGCTGTTGGTGGGTCTTCTGCTACTGGCAGGTCTTCTTTTGCTGGTGGATCTTCCACCATTGATGGCTTTTCCACTGCTGCTGGTGGATCTTCCACTGCTGCTGGTGGGTCTTCTACTGCATCCCCACAGGGTGGGTGATGGCAGCTGGCAGTGCCATCGCTGGCTTCTCCTGTGCCAGCAGCTGCTGGTTTGTTGTGGATCTGTTTGTTGGAAGTGCCAGCTGCTTCCTTGTCATTCTCTTCAGCTTCATCCTCTGGCCTGTCACCATCTTCATCAGACTCTTTCTCCTCCTTAGATTCTTCAGACTCTTCCTTGCCTCCATCTACCTCAGACTCCCCATGTTCACCTTCCCCAGACTCTCCTTGCTCGTCATCTTCCTCGGAGCTCTGCTCATCCCTTTCCTCCTCTCCCTCAGGAGCAGATGCTGCTCCTGGCTCCTCTGTTTGCTCTTCCCCTGGCTGCCCTTCCTCCTCAGAGCCTCCTTTCTCTGTACTGGGCTCCTCATCTTGTGTGCCAGGCCCATGGTTCTCTCCATGATGAGCTGCCGTCAAATCCTCCCCTGAGCTCTCTTCTTCCTGGCCCTGGTCCTTGCTGCTCTCCTCTGTCTGCCCATCCCCAGGCCCTGGGCTCCCTCTCAGGCCACCCGCCGGCTCCTTCTCCCCCTCTCCACGTCCCTCCTCGGTGACACCAGGCAGGGAGGCATTGGCAGTCCCACTGTCTTGCTCCTCCTCAGGGCTGCCATCAGCCTTCTCCTCCAGCCGTGGCTCCGTGGCTGGTGGGGGGCTCTCGGCAGCGTGGCCCGTGCCGGGGGCGCGCGGCTCTAAACATGAGAACAGCTCAGTCAGTCCCACCGTGCTGGCCACCAGGGCACCTGCCAGCGCCCTGAGGGACGAGTTGTGGCTGGTACCAAGAGGTTTAAACTCTTCCCTAAGCCTTCTCCAGTTCAATTTTCTGTCCCTGTCACAAGAAATTGGGTACAAAGATGTGTTTGTGGGGCTGAAGCGGAGCTGGCAGGGGCTCTATGGCTCCACTAGCCCCTGGCACTGGGGCTGCTGCCCGCCCCAAAGCGCTGCAGGGAGGCGGCAAAGCTGCCCTAAAAACAGGGAAAGGAGTAAAAATGGCAAATTTTGAGTGGCTGTGGGCACTTGGCAGGTTAAAAGGGTCCTTCCCCAGCCCTGACTTGAGAGAGCATCACACCAGCCAAGGTGGGCGGTGAAGTGAGGGGGTGCAGGAGGAAGGGGATTGCTGGCATGGGGAGCTGCCCAGTATGGGGTTCTGCCTTCCACAGGCAGGGCCTAACCCTGGCCACGGAGCTCAGGAGCTATTTATTGTGAGTGTCCCTTCACTAGGAAAGCATGTGCCGAGCCGTGCGGCTGCTGGGGACACAATGAGTGTGTTCTGTGGCCCAGGAGAATCCATCCGTATTTTCCATAGGCTCCAACTGCAATTTAACATCAGTCAGCGGGTGCCAAAAATAAAAGATCACGGCTATACTGTCTCTGTTACAAACAGTTGCTGCTAGTCTAAATAATCCCCCCAAACGTCTCATGCCAGGGGAGCGTTTCAGAGGAAAATAATTCCTTTGTACTCCAGCTGGCAAGCAGATGCCAAGCAGGAAAAAAGGCCACCTCCACCCAGGCTGCAGGAGGAGAGGGGCAAGGCCTGTGTCCAGCAGGACCTTGGCAAAGCTGGAGCTCAGTGGACTTGGCCACAGGGCCTGTGGTGGCCAAGCAAAGGAGGAGCTGGGCTGGGGTCAGTGTGGTTCCAGCCCCAGACCCCTCAGCCCAGTTTGCTGTGTCCAGAGATGGCAGGGGAGTGGTTTTATGTCTCTGGGGCTGGTGGGGCTGTGAGCTAGGAGCAGGTCACGCTGGGAGGCTTGTGCTATGCCAGCAGCAGGCACTGGGAAGGACAGGCTGCCCCCAGCCTGCCCTTGTTCCCAGCGGCTCTTGGCTCCCTGGCACAGCCCCTCACCCTGCCCAAAGCGGATGCACAGGTCACCCTTGCTCTGCCCTCGCTGTCCTCTGCTGGCACACAGCTCACAGGTGCCTCCAGGCGCCCAGTTCACCTCCCAGATGGAGGGAGATGGTGGTGGGCAGCTCCCACCTCCCTCCCTTCCACCTTGGTCCTTCAGGTCACCTTCCTGCAACACCCCTGAGACCGTGAAGGAGTCTCTTGCATGGGAATGTCTATATTTGACCTGCAAAGCCCCAGTGGCTGGGGCCAGCATGGCCGTGCCTGACCCTGGTGGCCTGGGAACCAGCCTGAGGGTCCCTTCAGCTAATGGGAACAGGGATGTTCTCAGTTTGGCCCCAAAACAGCTGGTGACCTAGAGAGTTGGTAGACGACTGAGGGTCAAAGCAGAGAAGGGTAGAACCAGGCAGAGGAGACCCTGAGAGCCCACAGGGCTTTGTCTGGGGTCTGTGTGCCCCCTGTGACCCAGAGGGGACATCACCCACCATGGCCAGGCACAACAGCAATGCCAGTGCCCACCATGAGCCGTCCCTCGAGGAAAAAGGGAAATATTCCCCAGGCACTCAGGTGGGGATGTCCCTGCAGGCCTGCAGGTCATGGCCTTTATTTCCTGGGACCTTCAAGGTCTGACATAAGGTCCCTGTCCCCTCTCCACCTCTCTCTCCCTGTTTCCCCTACATGGTCTCCCGATCCATGGTGAATTGTGCTGACCTGCACATGGCCGGCCGATGAGTGCGAAATGGGCCGAAGGTTACGGGCTTAACACCCTCCGGAGGCTAAAAATACGGCACGGCAACTGTACGGGGGAGCGGCAGGAGCGGCCCCGGCGAGGCCCCGCTGGCCCCAGCCCCTCGCCCCGCTGCCAGCCAAGGGTGACGTCCCCACCTGGGGCCCCCGTGGGCTCCGGGAGGGGACAGCCACGCTGTAAAGTGACACCGGGGCTCCCCGTGTTCACACCTTGCATTGTGCCAAGAGGATGGGTGGCATCGGAGAGGAGACCTCGCCCTTTTCCCCTCGAGGACTTGACCTCCCTGCGGGTCCCTGGCTTGCGTTGCCCCTGCCACCCCTATCTCATGCTGGGACTTTCATGAGCTGCTGGGACACTTTTCCAGGTGGTGACAGCGGGGATGGAGACCCCACGGCGCAGTTCGGGGAGCCACAGGATGCCATGGCTGGTTTGGGAAGGAGGGGCACGGCTGAACATCACTGAACGTCCCCTCCATCCCTGCCCGGGCCCGAACACAACAGCAACGAGCTGGCGGCAAAGCGGCTCCTCCAGCAGCACGGTGAGAAGGGACAGATGGGCACAGGTGGCCCTGGAGGGACACTCTCCCCCTCCAGCAGAAATCGGAGCCCTGAACGTGGGGCCGGCGATGGCAGAGCTGCGGGGATGGCTTTTCACACGCCCCCTTCCCCTGCCCCGATCCCAATCCCCGCTTCCCTGGGGTATTATCCACTGGCTCCTGCAAGTCCTGTGTCCTCCCAGGGGGGCCTTGGTGGGACCTTGAATCCCAAATAGCCAGCCCTGCCTTTATTCTGGCAAAACCTTTTAAAACCTCATGGAAACTGCCTGGACACAAAGAAGCTGTCAGGGAGTTGCTGGCGTTGCTGCAGACCCCACATATCCTGTGAGACCCCTTTTCCTGGGGTATCCCTTTCCTCCAGGGTGCTCGTGGCCCTGCCAGGACTCAGAGCAGAGGGGAGCTCCAGCTCCAGGGTGGGGTCAGCTGGGCCAACACCTTCAGAGGGAAGTGTCCCATGAAGGTCCAAGCAGCTCAGAGGACACAAGCACAAGGATGAGGCTGAGGACGGGGCTGGCTCTCCACACCCTTGTGCACCCCAAAACCCAGGATGCCCAGACACATCATCATGTCCCAGCTTCATGATCTCAAAACTCCAGCATAAAGCAAATATTTTCCTGGTTTTCAATGCAAAGAGGGGTCTAGGAAACAGTTTTGTCAAACTAACTTGACCTCATTTGTACAGAAAATCTTAAGTTTAATTTTAAAAAGTTACAAAGTGATTTGATTTCTATAAATGGTTGGATAGAACCATATGATATTTTTATTAAAATTTGGTAAAGAAACCTCACCAGGATCTACCAAAGGGATTAAAACCAGGCTTGGAGCTTTCTAAATAGAGATGAAAATAGGGGATCAGTGCTGCAGGGTGTTTCTTCCACTGTCTCCCCACCCTTAAGGTCTGTAAGGAACCCTGACTTGTAAAAGACACGAAGATGAGGAAGGTGGGAGATGAAGCACCTGCTGCTTCCTGACTGAGGAGATCTGGGTCCATTGGTGAGCAGATGGCCAGGAAACGTCAGGTATTTTGGCACAGGCAGATGTCACACTGTACATCGAGGAACATCCACTTGCGGTGTCCCTTGCAGCTTGGGGGAATGCTGGGGGACCCAAGGGACATGCTGTGGTATGGCTGTGGTTGGAAGACCTCCTTCTCCCAGAGCAAGGATGTCCAAGAGGCCCCACTGCTCCTGTCCCCTGGCCTCCAGCCATGGCAGCTTCACCAACCCACCCCAGGGATGTCCCCTGAGAGACATCCTCTCTTCATTCAGGGCAAGACTTCCTGGCTCCCTGTCCCTCCTTGGGTCATCCCAAGCATTCCTGGTCACCCAGTCACCCCTTGGACTTGCCAGCCTGGATTCTAATGCCTGATGTCCCACAAAATCCTCAAATCCGAGGGTATGTCAGGGCAGACCTTGCCTGGCTGTGCTGAGCAGGGGGACCCAGCCCTGGGGTCTGACCTGGCAGCACTGGGGACATCAGCACACGGACAGAGCCAGTTCCATGGCCTTTTCCACAGTGAACCCAGGGTTGTGACCCCCAGCTGGCACTGGGGTCATGCTGCCACTGCCAACACCCCATCCTGACTCAGGGTGCCTGTCCAGAGCCTCCCCTGCCCCTCCTGCAGCTCCCACAGGCACAGGAGCTCATGGTTCTCCCCAGCTGTCACTTACAAGGGAAATGTCCCCGTGGGCTGGAAATAGTTCAGTGGAGCCCCGGGGCTGCTGCTATTCCTGCAGACCTCAGGGAACAGGCAATTCCAGGAGCAATCTGGTCACCCTGACCCAATGGCCAGGCTGGGATTTCACCAGCTGGGCAAGTGGGACACAGCGGGAACGTGGCAAGAGTGTCGTCCTTGGGCATGGCACAGCCCTCCCAGCCTGGTGCCAGCCCACAGAGAGCTGCTGGTGCGTCTGTGCCACCAGGGCCATGCACAAGTGAGGTCTCCTGGCCTTCCTGCCCAGCTGGATGTCACCTACACACACAAGGATGGCTAATGGAGAGGGTGTCACAGCAGAGCCAACCTGCACAGTATCTGCCTTGCTTTGCTCAGCCAGCACCTTGGGGTAAGCAAGGGCACCCACAGGGACCAGCGTCCCCTTGGGGTGAGGCACCAGGGGTGTGACAGGGATGTAGGGGGCACAAGCAGCCAAGGCACCCAGAGCCCCTTGTGGTGTCCATAGCTGTGCTGCTGCTGCTGCTGCTGCTGCTGCTGCTGCTGCTGCTGCTGCTGGAGGGTGGAACAAGTCCAGTGAGGTGTCACTGGGACACAGAGGTCCCCACCTCTGGGGAGGCTGTTACTGTGGGATGGTCAGGGTGGGGTCCCCATGGCTGTGCTGTGCCCAGGGCCCTGAGCCCACACGAGGTGTCACAGTCCCTCACCCAAGATGTTCTGACCCAGCAGGCAGAGCCCACCCTGAAATGACACATTCCAAGGTGACGCATCCCAGGTGATGGGGAACGCCCCACGATGCCACCGAAACATGGTGATGGAACTCATCCTAAGGTGCCACCTTCCAGGAGGAGGCAGGAAAGGACTCCCAGAAGCTGAGGCTGGCACAGACCCCTCCAGCTGTCACCAGGAGGGGTCTGTGCCAGCCCTGCACTGCCTTGCAGCAGGACACCACTGTGCCAGGACTTTCCCCAAGTCCTCTCTCAGCTCAGAGGCAGTGATGGCATGGTCTGGCATTGCCCTCCCACTCAAATCCATGATGGCTGCAGGGCCAAGGGATCCCCAGGGCAAAGCTGCTGGGCACAGTGTTTGGGCACTGCCCTGCCAGCATCCCCATGGCCCATTGCTGGTGGCCACAGGGGTGACCCAGCCTGGAAGGGATGACTGGGCTGTGCCTGAGGTGTGAGTTGTGTTCCCCTGGGCAGGAGCAGATGAAGTATTGGGTGAGTGCCCTCACCATGAGCCACTGCCCCACGGTGGGTGCTGGTCCCTGCCAGCCTCCTGGGAGGAGCTTTGCCAGCCCCAGTCATGTGTGCAACGAGCTGCCTTGGAAGGGGCTGTAAGAGCACAGGAATAAGGGAATTCCCACCCCCAGCCTCTGGGAATGGTGACAGGGTCCTGGCAGCCCAAGGTGCCACTAAACCCAAAGGACCACACCTTGCTATGATGTTCCAATGAAGCCCCTGGTTTTCCACTGGGCTTTGACCCCTTCTCTTCCTATGGGCACCTGCCCCATAGCTCCATGGGATCGCCACAAACCCACAGGCACCAAGAGGGCTTGAATGGGAAGACATGTCCCAAAAATGGAAAAAACACCTTCTCCAAGCCACTTCCTACACCCTAAAGGAGCCAGGTCTGAGAGTTCAGCTTGTCACCAAAGGAAAAGCAAAACTCATCCTGCAAATTCCATTGGTCTTGGAGGAGCAAAAGTATGGGCAGGAGTCATGCCACTGCTTAGAGATTTTTTTGAAACTTACAGTACTGGGGTGAACTACATGACCCTCAAACAGGTGGGGATCCCTCAGAGCTGGTCCTGGGGCTGCCAGACCCCCATGTGCCTCCTGGCCCCAGAGCCTCCTGTGTGCCATGCCAGCCTCAGCCAAGCCAAGACTGCTGGTCTCCGCCATGGAGACAAGCTCCTGATGTCCCACAAGGCCACCAGCCCCGCTTGGAGCGGCAGCAGCCACCAGCCATGCCCGCAGAACCCCTTCCCAACCCCCTGCCCAGCCTGCGCCCGCAGCCCCACGGAGATCAGCGCACCTGTGTGGCAGTGTGTCGCCGGCCCCCAGACCCATTCATTGCGGACAATGGCCCAAGATGCCCTTAAAAGGCCAAGACTCGGCGGGCCGGGGGTGCCGGAGGCGGCAGCTGCGGTGCCGCGCGGGGCCGCGGCGCGGGCCGGGGGGGTGCCGGGCCGCAGTGTCCCCTTACACGGCTGTTTCCAAACTTAGCCGCCCCCCTCCCGGCTGCGCGGCCGCAGGAGCCCGGCCAGGCAGAGAACCAGCCCAAATTAACTCAAGGGCAAGCAAGGGTACCAGCGATGCCGCCCCGGGGACACCCGGCCGGGCAGCGGGCTGCGAAGCGGGGATGGGACAGCTCGGGGAAGGGGATACGGGGTCTTCAGAGATGCCCTGGCACACACACACACACACACACACACTCATATCGCCCCCCCCGCCCCCCCCAGTCCAAAATCAAGCCTCCAGGGCAGGCACAGGTGACACTGCCCCATGGCATGTCAGCGGCAGCACGGCCCCTGTGCCCAGCGTGACTCTGTAAGAGGGACCCCAATCTGCACCGCCAGCCATCCCCTCCTGGCCGCAGCCCCCCAGCATGCTTCCCTGCACATTTTGGGGTGACTCGGCAGCCTTAGAAAAGCTGCTGGTGATCCCGGACCGCTGTACCCCTGCCACCCCGTCCTGCTCTAGGGCTGGGCTCACTGGGCGCCCCAGAGCCTCTCCTGCACTCAGTCCCACAGGCACCCACAATCCTATCTGCGACCCTGCAGGGCCCCCACAGACACCCACAGGCACCTGCAGCCCTGCAGGAACCCAGAGTCCCAAAGGTGCTCACAGCTCCACGGGCACCCCCACCCCACAGGCAGCTCCTCTGGGTACCCACAGCCCCATAGGCACCTACAACCCCACTGACATCCACGGCCCCACGGACACCTGCAGCCCTACAGGGATCCCACAGCCCCTTGGGGCTGCCACAGACTTGTAGGAACCCCCAGCCCCACAGATACCTGCAGCCCCGTGGGGACCCCCAGCCCCATAGGGACCTGCCAGCCCCGTGGGGTTACCACAGTCCCAAGGGCACCCACAGCCCCATGGGGACCCCATAAAGCTGAGCACCCCCAGCCCCAGGGGCACCCCCAGCCCCGTGGGGACCCCAGGGCCCTGCCAGCAGCCACAGCCCTCGGGCACCCCCAGCCCCCCGGGTGCCCCCAGCCCCGGGGAGCCCCAGCCCGGCCGTACCTGCGGTGCCGAGGAGCAGGAGCGAGGCCACGCAGCAGCAGAGCAGGTTGAGACGCTTCATGGTGGCTGCCAGGAGCTCCCTGCCGCTCGCTGCCTCTATTTATACGGCGTCGGCGCGGGGCAGGGCAGGCAGGGCAGGGCAAGGCAGGCAGCTGCCCGCACAGATGCTGCTGCTGCTGCTGCTGCCGCTCTTCCGCTCCCAGGGGCCCTGGGGATGGGGACAGAGATGGGACACAGCGACAGCGCTGGGAATGGCTCATCTCAGGGATGCGAGGGCACCTCCGGGCATGGGGACCCTGGGCTGGCGCTGCTCAGGCTGGGTCACAGCCCCCAGAGCAGTGAGAGCAGAAATGGGCGCCTCTCCCTTTATTCGGATAAATTCCTGCAGGGCTCCTTCTGACGCTGTCCCCAGAATCCTGCTGGTTTGGGGTAGCAGGGCTCCTGGGGCTGCCTCAGCTCCTGCAGCTCCTTTTGGGCTGGAGCAGGGTTTTGTGGAGATGGAGAGCACCACCGCACTGCAGTGTCCTCATCTGTCCCCAAAGCTGGATGTCCCCAGGCATCGTGTCCTGGGCTGATCTGATGTCCTCTCCAGCCACCACAGGTCACCAACCCCAGGCAATGCCATACACCCCAAAGGAAATAGGCCATGCTCCTTCTACCCTGATGGTGTCCCCACTGGCAGTGTGGCACAGGGCACAGTGTCACCAGCACCTGGCACTCTTGCTTGTACAGAACAGCTCCCAGTGCTGTCCCCAAAGCCTGGCCATGGCAGAGTGACCCCTGGAGCCATTCTGGGGGGGGCTGTGATCCAACAGTTTCCCAAGAGTGGGAGCAGGGGGAGGCCCTGAACCCAAGATGTGGGGTGGGAAGGGTGCAATGGTGTGGAGCAGGGTGTGATGGATCAGAACAGGCAGGAGCCAGCCCTTGGCTGACACCATGGATGGCCAGTGGGAGGGACCCAGAGCCATGGGGAGATGCTGAGAGGTAGCTGCTCCATGGCAAAAGAGGGGTGCCTCCCCAAAATAAAATGTGGGGAGAGATAAGTGCCCCCACTCCTGCGGGAGGGGGACACACAAGTCTGACTCCAGTCCCCCCTCAGCTATTTGGCCTCATTAAAATCAGCCCAGATGTCCCCCCACCTCCATCTCAGCACTGAGCTGAGCTCTGATGTGCTCATCACACGTGGGCAGCACTGGCACAGCTGAGCCTTTAGACACAGCCTGGCTGCTCAGCACAACCAGGACCAGCATTCTCTGCCTTTGCCTCCTGCCATGATTCCCAGCATAGGCAGCACTCCCTGCCCTCCCCAGGAGCCACCCAAGGGACAGTGTCCATCAAGGTGGGATCCATCCCTGTCCCCACAAATGTTAATGCCAGCACAGAGCTTCTAAAAAACCAAGTACAAACTTTATTTTGTTTCTTTACAAAGGCACGAGCCTCTTTTTTTTTTTTCAACTTTCTTAACAAAATAGAATAGCTTCTCAATCAACACAAAGACCTGAAAATTGTAAAAAAAATACAAAAAAAAAACCAAACACAAAAACAGAAAAAAAAATAAACCAAAACAAAAAAAAAGGGGGAAAGGAACCGAGAAACAGCTGCAGCTGGGGGGGAACCTACTGAATACCACCGAGGCTCTACACACGACTGGCCTAAAACCCTACAGCTGGGTGGGGGGCAGCAGGGCGAGGGGGGACACACAGAACAGGGACCCCCCACAACAGACCCAAGCGACACAATCACGAAATAGAAAAGCTCTTCGGAGCTGACGGACCCCACAAACCAGGTTAAGTGCTTAAAGGAGGGATGGGAACAAGGTGGCGGGACAGGGATGGGCACGGGGACAGGGACGGGGTGTAAAAATCAGCCCCCAAGCTGCCATCCCCGTGCCAAGGAGATGGGTGTTGGAAATGCCAGGGAGGGGTGGTATATGCCAGCCCTCCCACCCTGCTCCAATGGCATCATCCCAGGATTATTTTACTCTACAAGGGGGTTTTCCCTGCCCCACATGGGGTGCAGGAGCCATGGTGGTACCCCAAAGTCAGGGATCCCTGTCCTGCCTTTGCTGCCATGTCACTTGGCATCTCCCCCCTGCTTAAAAACGAACATTTAATTAAAAGAAAAAAAAACAAACACAAGAGAAGGAAAAAACGAAATTAAGATCCCAACCAAAGGCCCTGTCCCAAGGGAACACCATCAGGAACAGCGGGGCTGCTGCCAGCTTGGCAGGATTCCCTGTGGGCAGGCGGGTGGGGGGTGACAAACCAGGCTGGGG
>VRYO01002014.1:14300934-14352200 GCA_009812075.1 Sialia sialis
CCACTCTGCCCTGCAGGGATCTCTGGAAGCCTGGCAGCAGTGCCAGGGCCAGGATGGAGCCCTGTGACAACCCAGGGATGGGGAGCATTGGGGTGCCCAGGGAAGGGTGGAGATGTGGAGCAGTGCCCAGCAGGGCAGTGTGGGCACACAGAGCTCATGAAGCAGCATCCCAGCTCCTACCTGCAAACTCCTGGCGCAGCGCCCGCATGAAGGCCCGTCCCACCACCTGGGCCCCCACCAGAATGATCTGTGCCAGGTACTTGGCCTGCGGGGACACCCTGCTGTCACAGCCACCACGGCTCCTTTGGCCTGTCACCTCCCCATGGACCCTGCACAACCCTGGCTCTGTCACCTCTCCCCATCGCCGGGGCTCTGCTCTGACCCCATCTGGCTTCTGTCATGGCCGTACCTGTCCCTGTCCCCCTTCCCTGTCCCTGTCTCCCCACCCAGGCCCTGTGTGATACCTTTCTCAAACCCCGTCCCCTCTCCAGGCCCTCTCCCCCGTCCCCATGCCTTGTCCCCTCTCCACTGCTCCTGAGACCCCCTCCCATGTCCCTGCTCCCCTCAAACTGGCCCTGTCCTCCCTCTTCTGTCCCTGTCACCCCTCCCCATTTCTTACCCCTTCCCTTCTCCTGTGACCTCTTCCTCCGCCCCCGTTCCCTTTCCGCTGGCGCTAGCCCTCCCGTAACCAGCTGCTTCGCACATTCTCGAGCCCGCTGCCCCTCCCCGGGCCCTGTCCAGCCCCAGCTCTGCTCCCTCGTCCAATGTCCCCCCGCCCCGTCACCCGTCCCCTCTCACCATGTCCCCGCCGCCGCTTCCGCCCCGCCGGTCACGTGGCCGGGGGTGAGGGTCACGGCGGACACCGAGACGGCGGCGGCGCGGGCGGAGCGTCCCCTGGGCAGGCACAGCGCCCTCTGGCGGTGTCCTCCCGCGGGAGGGCCGGCGGCGGGTGGAGCGCGACTTCCATGGCTCCGCTCCCCGTGTCCCCACATTCCCGCTCCCTGTGTTATCCTGGTGCCGGTCCCTATGTCCCCCCGGTCCCCGTGTTCCTCTTCCGCGGTCCCTGCCTCCCCCTCAGTCCCTGTGTTCTCCCCGATTTCTCTGTCCCCCGTGTCGGTCCCTGTGTCTCCCCGATCCCCGTATCCCCCTGGAGCCGGTCCCTGTGTCGCTCCCTGTCCACATGCCCCCTTGTTCCCTGTGTCCCCCCCGGTGTCCCAGGATCACGGCAGGACACGGTGCTGGTGCAGCGGCTTTAATAGCGGGTCCTGCCCGCGGCGGGCCCTGCGCCTCCTCCACCTCTCCCTCCTCGTCCTCTTCCTCCTCCTGGTCGCCCCGCCGGGCTCGGCGGGTCCGGGGTCCCGGCTGCTGCTGGGGGTGCCGGGTCCAGCCTAGTCCTGCAGGAGGCCGGGGGTGAGGGGCGCGGCGGGGCCGGGTGCGACCCACGCGAGGGTCGTGTGTCCCCTCCCGCACTCACCCACTCGTCCTCGTCCACGCCCTCGAAGGAGTCCTGGGGCAGCGGGTCGTCCCTGTTGCCCAGCCGGGCCACCATGGCACTCAGGAGCTGTGGGGAGAGGCCAGGCAGAGCCGTGGGGTGCGGGGCGTCACCCCCGACCCTGCCCTGCTGCAGGGTGCCCATCCCAGAACCCACCTCCTCCTTCTTCTGCTCATCAGTCTTCTCCTCCAGGTACACGGATGCGGGGACGAACTTCCGAGCCGGAGCCTCCTTCGGGGCCTCACTCACTGTGAGAGCGGTGTCACCATGGGGCGGGAGGGCTCTATCCCATGGACTAAAGCCCCCCCAGCCATCCCTGAGGGCGGGGGTCCCTGCACCCACCTGGCACCATGTCTGCGGGGCGCAGGCTGGCGCGGCGCTGCTGCCCGTCCTGCCCATCCAGCCAGGCACCCGCAGCCAGGCCCGGCTCCCACCACACGCGGGTCGGCGGGTACAGATCGTCCTGGAAATACTCCTTCTGCAGGGGCAAGGGCACTCAGGGGGTGTCCTACCTCCTGTCCCCTTCCCAAAACACAGCCAGCCCCTCCCACCACCTACCTTGACGCGTGGCACGTGGAAAGCCACAGGCTCCAGGGTGCTCTGCCCCAGGCGCAGCGCCCGGGCAAACTCCACCTCCCGCACTTCGCACGCCGTTTTGGGCAGGAAGACGAAACCCTGGTGGGGTGGGGGGTGTGAGTGGAGTCTGGCAGCACAGCTAGGGGGTCAGCGACAGGCAGCATATCCCTCCTTTACCTTGTGGGGTTCATTGGAGGTGAAGCTGTTGCACTCGAGGAAATAGGGGGGCTCGGGCGTCACTTCATAGAGGAAGACTCTGGTGTCACCCTGGGGATGGAGCGAGATGGAGGCAGTCAGGAGACATGGAGAGTCCTTCCACTGTGGGGTGCTGTAGGCAGGGAGCCCCAGTTTTGCGGAGGGCAAGCCCTCACCTTGCCTGTGAGGAAGAGAACGCTGGTATCCTCATCGTAAAAGGGCAGGAGGGTGGAAGGGGCCACGTCCAGACCAAGGACAGACAAAGGTCCTTCAGGCAGGGCCTGTGCCCGGTACAGGAGGATCCTCCTCTCGCTGCGGCTGTGGGGAGGTGACAGTGAGAGCAAGCATTGTCCTCAGGGACCCCTGCCCTGGTATGTGTCCCCCTCCTCACCTGTCAAAGCCGGACACCAGGAGGTAGTCACCACCACAAACCCAAACCAGGCGCGCTCCGCGTCCCCCCTCGGGACCTGGGCCCTCCTGCATGGGGTGAAGGTCAAAATGCCTGCTCCGAGGGAGCTGGGGGTGCAGTCATGTGCCCACAGGGAGGGTTTCCTGCCCACACCCCCAGCTCTCCAGCCTGTCCCCAGTGCTGGGACTGTACCTGTTGAGGCTGAGAGCTGCGCCGTGGCTCGTAGAGCCGTATCCGTCCGTCTTTGCTCACCGTTGCCAGCTTCTTCCCATCTGGGCTCCAAGCCATGCTGAAAATCTGGAGAGAGAGATGTTGTGCAAATGTCCCTAAGTTGTCTATCAGGTGTCCTGGGATCTGTCATCCCTTACCTGATCCGTGTGTCCCTGTAGGCACAAGACTTCCTGCCCGGTGTTCAGCTCCCAGATTCGCACGGTCATGTCATAGGAGGAGGAAACCAGGAGATCAGATGCCATGGGGTGGAAGCGGATGGAGTAAATCTTCTCCGTGTGACCTGGTGAGGGTAGTAGTGCATGGTTGTGCCCAGCTGTGGGTGCCACCGGGCTGGTTTGTCCCCAGTGTGGAGTGCTCAGTGTGTCCCCTCACCTCGGAGAATAGCTTCAGGCTCCTGCAGGGTCTCCTGCAGCCCTCCCTCAGGGATCCGCCACAGCCGGATCTTGGCGTCCTCACCCGCTGCACACCAGAAGGGATGGGCAGTGGTTAATGGGGCACGTCTGGAGCTGGAGAACCCTCAGCAGGGCTGGCACACCCCAGTAGGGCTGGCACACACGTACCCACAGCAAGGCGCCGGGGGTCGAAGGGGTCCCAGGTGAGGTCGGCCACCGCTGCACCATTCTGGATGGTGGGCACGGCTGTGTCGGGGAGACGGCCGGGCTTGGAGAGCTGTGGGAGAGAGCTGGGGGTCACCAGCACGGCACACACGGCACCGTGCCGGCCTCCACACCTCACCATGGTACCTCGAGGACGGCGATCTGGCCGCCGGCAGAGAGCAGGGGCAGGGCCACGCGCTGGTGGTTGGCGCAGAAGCCGTCGCACTCGCCCGGCGTGGTGAGGCTGAGCCCCCGCAGGTTGGTGAGGTGGTGGTCCCGGTGCAGCACCCGGCCCTGCGCGTGCCGGAAGCGGGAGCTGGGCCCTGGAGGGGGTGAGGGGTGGGTGAGCACCCTGAATCCCCCAGTGGGGGCTCCAAGCCCACCCCACTGCCTGCTCACCCAAAATGCTCTGCAGCGACTTCTGGCTGGGGCTGCTGACAAAGCCGCTGGAGGGGCCTGTACCGGCTGAGAGCGAGGTGGCCGCGCTGCCTGGTGAGGCCAGTGAAGATGGTGAGGAGTAGCCACTGGCTTCCTGTGGGAGGGGGAGCCAGTGGGCAGGGGGTGCTGGCACCTGAGCCTTGCCCTGTGGGATGAGGGAAGGATGGACCCCACCCCTTCAGCATTCAGTGCGCTTTTCCAGCACCCCATGCTCACGCTCTGGTCGGTGTCGGTGTGGCCAGTGTCGGTGTCAATGTGGCCAGTGTTGGTGTCTGTGGGGCTGGCGTTTTTGGGGCCGGTGCCAGCAATGATGGGGGACATGAAGGTCTCCGTGGGTCTCCTTGCAGGGTGCAGGCTCACCCTCCCCACCTGCACAGAGCACAGCAGTGAGCATGGGGCAGTGGCAATGCCACCAGCAAGGACACTCCGCTGGGTGACACTGACCTGCTGGCTGTCCCCTGCCCACCAGCCTTGGGCATCAGTGGCTGGCAGAGTCCCTGTGCAGTCAGGGAACAGATCCTCATGGAACTCCTGGACAGACTGTAGGACAGCAGATGGGGTGAGATGGGTGTTCTCAAAATCCCACAGCCTCTGTCCTGCTGCAGCTGGGGCACCCCTGTACACTCCCAGACACTTCCAGCACCCAGAGCCCACAACTCACCACCCAAATTTCAGCTGCTTGGAGTGCCCAGCACCCAGTGCACAACAGCACCCAGCAGGTGGCACCCAGCTGTCAGCATCCCGTCTCCAGCACCCCAGTCCTGCACGCAGCACCCGGCTTCCCAAACCCAGCTCCGAGACTCTGAGACCCACCGTCAGCACCCACGTCTGACTCCATTCCTGCTATCCCAGGCTGGGGACTGGGGTCTCACTGCAGCTGGGTCCTTTTTGTCACCCAGTGCTGGTGAGGTGTCACCCGAGAGATGACACCAGGCACCTGTGAGACAGTGCCACCCGCAGGGCCCCCTTACCTTGCGTGGCACCAGGTAGCTGACAGGGACAAGAGCGGTGTCTGTGAGCTGCAGGACACGGAGCACCTCGCAGGCCATGACATCCAGGGCCAGGCGTGGCACGGCTGCCAGGCCCCGCGTGCTGCCCTCGGTCCGGCACTGGGTCACTGTGGGACAGGCAGGGTGGCAGTGGCTGTGTGGCCAGGCAGCAGTGAGCCCCCCGGGGGAGATAGGGGCAGGGTGGGACCTGCTCACCCTGGGTGAGTGCTGGCTGCGTGGGGGCCACCTCAAAGCAGTACAGGAGGTTTTCTCCCTGGAAGAGAGATGGTGGTGACAGGGAATGAACAGGGCTGTAGGAAGCACCCCACTGCACCCACATTCAACCTCCTGTCCCCCCAGTGCCTCCCTACATCCTCCAGCCATGGGACCTCACCTTCCCTGACAGCACCAGCAGCCCCGTGTCAGCGTCATACAGCGGGATGGTCACCCTGCAAGGGAAGGGGGTGCTGAGCCAGGTGCCTCCATGAGCACAGTATCCCCATGGATGTGGGGCTGGATCCTGTTCCCCCACTGGTGCACACCTCAAGTCCCATGCTCGGGAAGCATGGGGCAGGATAAGGCTGTGCTGTGATGGGAGGGCAGCACCATGCTCAGGGGTGCAGGGTGCTGGGCTGGTCCCCAAGTGACAAGGGTCCCCAGTGACCCCTCACTGTCCCAGCCTTGGCTAACAAGCTGGCAGCAGGATGTCACTGCCACCTGCTTCCAGCCCCAGTGGCACAGTGCCTGCTCTGAAGCCATGCCCAACCGTGGGGCATCCTGCTCCCTGTCCTGCTCCCTGGCACCTGGCCTCACTCGGGGAAGCCTCTGGCACCCGCAGGATTGCCCCGAGGCTGGCCGGGCCGGCTCGGCCTGTTCGGGGCAGGCGCCTGGCACACCCCGGCTCACCTCCCGCCTCCCCTGGCACCTGCGGAGCCGGCCAGCCCCGGGAGTGCCCTGCGGCCCGGCTGTGCCAGCTGGAGCGTGTCCCTGCTCCCTGTCCTGCGCCCAGACCGCAGCCAGGGTGCTCCATGCTGGAGGACCATGGCTGGGGTGTGTTTGTGACAGGGTGCAGTGGTCAGGACTTGCTCCTCCTTGCTAGAGGGGACCATGACTGGGGGGACGTTCAGTGGCAGGAGGGGACCACGGGCAATATTCAGTGGCCTGAGGGGACAGTGGTGACAGGAGCCACCTCGGTGCCTCGGCAGGGGTGGAGGAGGGAGAGACCAAAGGGACAATCTGTTCGTTTTCAGTTGACATTTCTGTGGCTGTGCCAAGGGGAGGGAGCTGCTCGGTTCTATCCCATGCCTTGAAGGATAGCTGTGGGTGGTATGGCATGGTCTGGCCCCAGCACTGTTGGCACAACCTAGGCAAATACTGCCAGGATGCCTGTGGCAGGCACCAGGATCCCCTGTCCTGCTGTCACCACAGTTACCAGCATTGCCACCACCAGAGGCCTGGGACAAGGGCACCCTGAGTGCCTGGCTGTCCCAGCCCAACCCACGCCATCCTCACCATGCCAGACAGGGAGCATTGCTCTGCTGTCACAGGGGCATGGGACAGCCCTGCAAGGGCCACCCACTCTCCCCTTGTCCCCTGACACAGTGGCAAGAGCTCTGTGGATGCCAGGGGCATGGGGGGCCTGGGATCCCAGGGCAGTGGGGCTCATCGGTGTCAGAGCCCCTGGTTACCCTGGACACACTGGATATGGGGGTCCCTGGGGGTGCCAAGGACACCCAAACCAGCCTTTGTTGTTACCAGGGTTGCCAGGGGTCCCATGGATGCTGGGGATCTGAGGGAGATACCTGTACCTGGATCTACCCCAATACCTCTGTGTGTACACACACCAGGGGTCCCACAGACCCCGGCCCCAGGGATGGAGTGTTTGGGAGATCTGGGAGCTTCAAAAGGTCCAGTGTGTCCTGGGGATTCTTGTGACTCTGGGGAGCCCTGGGATCACCATGTGGGAGTTCCATGTGGGGAAACTCCCACATGGAGTTCCCAAGGGGTCCCAGAGGTCCCTGTGATTCTGGAGACTCCTGGGATCTGGAAGTCCCTGTGGAGGCCTCTGGGATCCTTGTGACTCCAAGATCTCAGAGGTCCTGGAGGTGCTGGGGGCCACTGTGACTTAAAGGTCCTGGGTGTCCCAATGGTCCCTGTGACTCTGAGGTCCCAGATGTCCTGGCCATCCCAGGGGTCCCTGTGACACTAACGTCCCAGGGGTCCTGGGGGCCAGGGGGCCCCTGTGACGCTAATGACCCAGAGGTCCTGGAGGTCCAGGGTGTCCCTGTGGCTCGGGGGTCCTGAATGTCCCCAGGGCTACTTGCAGCTCTGGGCTCCTGTGGTCCCAGAGGTGCTGGATGTCCCAGGGATCTCTGTGACTCCAGGGTCCCAGAGGTGCTGAATGTCCTGGGGGCCCTGTGACCCCAGGGTCCCAGAGGTGCTGGATGTCCCAGGGATCTCTGTGACTCCAGGGTCCCAGAGGTGCTGGATGTCCCAGGGATCTCTGTGACTCCAGGGTCCCAGAGGTGCTGAATGTCCTGGGGGCCCTGTGACTCCAGGGTCCCTGAGGTGCTGGATGTCCCGGGGGTCCCTGTGACTCCAGGGTCCCTGAGGTGCTGGATGTCCCGGGGGTCCCTGTGACTCCAGGGTCCCTGAGGTGCTGGATGTCCCGGGGGTCCCTGTGACTCCAGGGTCCCTGAGGTGCTGGATGTCCTCGCGGTCCCTGTGGCTCGGGGGGTCCCGGGGGTCCCCGCGGCGCCGCCCCCGTCGGGCCCCAGGTGAGAGGGGGCGGAGCCTCCGTGGGGGCCGGGCTCCGCCCCTCCCCCTCCATGCTCTCAGCCAATGGGTGCCGGGCGGGAGGGAAGGCCCCGCCCCCTTGGTTTAAAAGCCGCCCCCCGCGCCCGGCGCCGCCAGAGAGGGGAGTGCTCGCCCGGTTGCTGCTGCGTTGCCGCCATGGACTGACCGCACGCCCGCACCGCCCCGCACTGTCCGCCACGGTGAGTCCCGCGGCCGCCACACCGCCCGAGCCTCCACACGGCCACCGGGGCTCGTGGGGCGGTAGCCCACGGGCGGGAGGGGGCTCTGCCGGGCATCCGCGGGCTCAGGGGGCGGTGGGGCCCTAGTGGGCCTGGGCCGGGCCATGGGACACCGGGTGTGGCCTGGGCACCCATGGTGACAGAGTGTCACCGGGGCCTCGGCTAAGGGTCGGCACGCCCTGCTCCCTGCGGGGCCTCAGCTGAGCCAGGGGCACCCGGCTGGCCCCTGCCTCTATTGATGGTAGGGCCTCGGCTGAGCCGGGCGATGGCACTGCAGTGGGCTGGGACGAGGGGTCACAGAGGGCTCGCGCTTCCCTGTCCCTGCCTGTGCCTGTTTTGCAGTGGGATGCGCTGGGGTCCGGCTCAAGGATCCTGGCCTGGTGTTCCATCCATCAGGGGCAAGGGGAAGGATGTATTTGGGGCTGACATGGAGCATGGCTCCATCCGGCATGGCCGGATGGCAGTGAAGTGCTCTGCCAGCAAAAGGGCTCTGGATCCACATGGGACCAGTATGGTCTTGGGCTCATCCCATGTTTGCTCTGTCCTGGCAGATATGGTGGTGGGGCTCTCCTGCTGGGGTCGGGCAGAGGTGGGAGCTGCTGGCAGCAGTGTCCACCACCACCCTCCTCAGGAGGGCTTGGCTGGGGTGGGGTTTGGCTGCCCTCGTTCTGCTTGTCCTCTGCTTGGACCTGCTGTGGGGCCACCCCAGGTGGTGCTGACAAGGGTTTCCCTCTGGCTGGCACAGAGGGATGGTGCCAGCAGGGCTAGCCTGGCCACAGGGCGGCAGGGATACCCCACTGCTTCTGCCACCAGCTCCCTACACACTTCATCATCCCTGCTGTATGTTTGGGGTGACCTGGGGTAAATGTCCCTTTCCACACCCGGCTCCCTCCCAGGCTGGCAACTGCCACGGGAGCCAACACATCCCAGCAGAGATGCTCCAGTTCTGAAACTCTTCTTCCCAACCAAAGCCCCTCAGAAATGTCCCCGCATACACCCACTCTTGCCGGCGTGCCCCACGCCGACAGATCGCATCCTGCTGGGACTGGGGCGGCCGGACTGCCCTGACCCAGCTGTACCGCTGCCCACACGGCACTGGGCAGTGCCGCCACCAGCGATGACACTAATTACTGTTTTCCCCCGCACCATGCCGGGGCCGGCCGGGTGGCCCTGACGCAAGCGCTGCCTGCCCGGCTGGCTCTGCCGGCGGGACGCGGCACGAGGAAGCGCTCGGGGACAGCCGCGGCCGCCCCAGTCACTGCCGAGGAATCTGCCCGTGCCGCCCGGGCCACGCGTGGCACCTTCGCCGGCCTCCTCCCACCCTCCGCCGGCGTTCCGGCTCCTCCCGAGGCGGTTTGGCTGCCGGCGAAGCGGCTCTGCTGGTTTTTCTCCTTGCCGGCACCTGAGATGAGGAGCGCGGCCGGGTCAAAGGGGCAGGAGCGGGATGGAGGGGCTGGAGAGTGCTCCGGGGAATGCAATAACCAGGCCTGCATTCCTGCGGGGCTGCTGCGGAAACTTTAATTAAATAGGGAGGGGAGCGGGAGGAGGTGGGAGCTGCGGCGGCGCAGGGTGGGTTGAAGGGGAGGAGGATTAAGGGCTTAATCCTGCACATCCCCCGGCTGGCTCGGGGAGGGGGCACGTGCTGACATCGGCTCGTTTTGAGGGGTGTGAGGCAGGGGAGCGGCATCTGCATCCCGCCTGCTAGAGCCGCTGTGTGCCTCCCTGTCACCGCACGCTGCAGGGCCCCCGTCCTTCCTGCTCCGGTGCCACCGGCCAAGGTGGCAGCCCAAGGGCCAGCAACAAGGCTGGCTTTGTTTGCGTTCACTTGCCGGTGCGGGAAGGAACACTCCGTCTGTGCCTGCGGTCCCCAAGCAGAGGGCAGCAAAGGCAGGGACTCTCCAGCTCCTCCAGCCTGTCCTACACAGGTGTCACCTTCGCTGGGACGGCGTCGGCATCGTCCTTAAGAACAGGAGGCGGGTACAAAGCAGGGCATCCCCAGCCGAGTCCCTGCCCTGGGCCAGCAGTGGGGTGGCCCAGCCCGGGGTCTGCAGGCAGGGAAGGGAGGGGTGACACGGCACTCCCACCCCAGCAGGCTGGCAGGGAAAGGCTGATCCGGGACTAGGGGAATCTGAGCCCAGATCCTCCCCGCAGCCGGAAAATATGAATAATTCGGCAAATATCTGCGGTGCAGGCGCGGGGGAGCCCAGCCAAGGCAGCAGCAGGCCGCTGGCAGGGCGGCCCCAACACCTCCAGCAGAAGCAGGGCCCCCTCTCCGCCCTTGGGGACCCTGCCAGGAGCTGGGGAGGCTGTTCCCCTGCCCCCCGTTCCTGGGGGTGTCCTGGGCTGGGTTAACTCCTCTGTGCCTTGAAATGCAGCACCGTGCCGGGGAGGCGGGGCGCGGGCGGGATGCTGGCGTGTGCCGTGGAGCGGGCGATGCCGAGGGGCGGTGGCCGAGGCTGCGGGGCTGTGCCAGCCTGCCCGGCGCTCGTGGCCAGGCGCGGATGCGCGGCCGTGGCCGGGCTGGCCGAACCTGCCTGGAGCGGGGAGCCTGGCAGGCGGGGAGGAAATGCCAGCGTAATTAAAGGGACGAGAGAGGCTTGGAGTCAGCAGCTGGTTGCAGCACGGGACACGTCAGCGAAACCCGACCCTGGCATTGCAAAACCAGCCCCGGCCTCGCCAGCATCCCGCAGGCCTGGCCCCGCTCCGGTGCTGCCCACCCGGGTGGGTTGGCACGGTCGTGGCACCGCTGGCGTGCCTGCACCCTGCACCCAAGGCTCCCCCACCAGCCAGCGGGCTCTGGATTCAGGAGTCCCCTCGAGGGGTGGTGGCTCTGCCCCCAGCCCCAAAGAGCACTTTGCAGGGTCTCCATGTGTTTTTAACTCTGCTGGCAGCCTGACTGTGATGTGGTGTGTGTGGGGGCCGAGCTGGGCTCGCTGGGGAGGGGATGCAGCGATGGTGACCCCTGGGTGACAGTGACCTCTTGGATGTGGCACAGCTCCTCCCCAGTGTCGGGCTGACGGCACAGGTCGTGTCAGGGCAGGGCCGCTCAGGCCAAGTGACTCAGGCAGTTGTGGTGACCCTGCCCAGCCGTGGGCTCACCCCACCCTGTGGGGGGGGCGCTCGGGAAGAGGCAAGGACAGAGCTGGCCGTGGTGTTAACCCTGTCCAACACCCCGGCAGGGGCACAAGAGGACACAGCACGGGTCCAGACCCTCCTGGCACAGGATGTGGTGTCCCTGCACTGCTGACGGAGCCGGGGCAGGCGGCACGTGCTGCTGTGTGACCTGCAGCCCCCCACACACGGCGGGGGCCCTTTGTGAGCCACAGGGGGGGCGTTTGCCTGGAGATCCGACAGCTCTGAGCAGGGAGGAGGTGGCAACAGATGAGGCTGGGAAAGGCTTTGCCTCTTCCTTTCCCAGGGATCCCCCTCTACCACCTCCCCCTGACCCTGAGATGGAGTGGCAGGAGATTTTGGGTCTCTGGCCCAGCCTAGTATCATTAAAGAAAGATAGGGCTGAGAGAGGAGCCCTTTGGGACACAGAGAGCGGCTGTGACATCAGCCAGGGCATCCATGGGGAGCTGGGGTCGAGGTGGTCACAGCCTTGTTCACCCCAGAGCCTGCTCCCTCCATACCTGCTGACCCAATCCTCAAGGAACAGGGACACAGCCCACAGTGCTGTGCTGAGTGCCCGGAGTGCAACAGGGAACAGCAAGGTGACCTGTGGGGACAGGGGCTGGCTGTGGGTGGGTGTGAGCCCTTGGACTCTGTGGGAACACAAATGGCTCCTCCAGCCCCACACTCTGTGGCCCAGGCCATCTCTGAGTGCCCGGTCCCAGGAGGGGCTGCTGCTGCTGCTGGTGATCCAGGCAGGAGCAGCCCCGGAGGGTGCAGCTGCTGTGACCATAGCACAAGCAAAGGGTTAAGCTGAGCTCTACGCAGGGGAGGCCGGCCAGGCTCCCACCCCTTCCCGGTGCTCTGATTCTCCACATCCCCTGTGTTTGATTTGCACCCTGCTGAGCAGCTGGGGAGGTTGGGGCCCTTCTGAGTACTGGGAAAGGTCTTGGTGCCCCACCAAAGGCGGCCCAAATATCAGTGAGGCGTGTCTCATGGTAGAGCCTGGGCTGAGCAAAGGTACCACATCCCCAAATCCTGGAGGTCTGGGGAGTGGGGAGCATAGAGCTGGGGTGGGCAGCTCCTGTGCTGCTTCACTCTCACCAGCCCTGCAGGCAGAGTGTAGTTCAGAGGTGCCCCATAGCCCTGCCAGCCTTAGGTACCCCCCCAGCAGGGCCCATCCCCTAACTCTGGCTGCGCTTGTCTCTCTGCAGAGCTGACACCATGAACCGGCTGATCCTTTGCACACTGCTCCTCTTGGCCCCTGGGGAGCTGGCCAGGGCATGTCCTGCAGGTTGCCAGTGCCATGACCCCAAGACCATCCTGTGTGCGGCCAGGCGGGGCCAGACGGTGCCCCGGGGGCTGCCCCCCAGCACCCTCTCCCTCTATGTCTTTGAGAACGGCATCACAACGCTCAGTGAGGACAGCTTTGCCGGGCTGCCTGCCCTCCAACTCCTGGACCTCTCACAAAACAAGATCACCAGCATCCAGAGAAACATCTTCCAGCCCCTGACAGAGCTCGTCAACTTGGACCTGTCTTCCAACCAGCTGCAGGAGATCACCAATGAGACCTTCCATGGGCTGCGGCTGCTGGAACGGCTCTACCTGCAGAGGAACAGGATCCAGCACATCCACGCTGCTGCCTTTGACACACTGGAGAATCTGCTGGAGCTAAAGCTGCAGAACAACCAGCTCAGGGCTGTGCCCCCCCTCGACCTGCCCAACCTCCTGCTGCTGGACATCAGCTGGAACAAGATCCCTGCCATTGCACCAGGGGCTTTCCATGCTGTCAGCATTGAGTCCCTGAAGATCGCAGGGCTGGGCCTGACGAGCTTAAACGAGGAGCTCTTCCAGGTCCAGAACAACCTCCATGAGCTGGATGTCTCTGACAACCTGCTGGAGCGCGTCCCGGCGGTGCTGCGGCGCCTGGGCAGCCTCACCAGGCTCAGCCTGGCCGGCAACGCCCGCATCTCCCAGCTGCCGGCTGAGGACTTCCAGAGCCTCCACAACCTGCAGGAGCTGGACATCAGCAACCTCAACATCAACACCATCCCTCGGGATTTCTCCGGCTTCTTCCCCAGGCTGCGGGCCGTGACGGCTGCCGGCAACCCCTTCAACTGTATCTGCCAGATGAGCTGGCTGGTGCAGTGGGTGAACGCCAGTGGTGTGGTCCTGCGGCGCCCTGAGGAGACGCGCTGCCACTTCCCCCCCAAAAACTCCGGCAAGCTCCTCCACCACCTGCAGTACACTGACTTTGGCTGCCCCACCACCACCCCCACGCCCACCACGCCCCGCACCACCACGCTGCCACCGCCTGCGCCGCTGCCCAGCACCCACCGCCCGCCGCCTCCCCCCAGCACTGCTGCACCCACCCTGAGGCCCAGAGAGCCCCAGGACAGCTCCACATTGGTGCCCTTCAGCGGTGCCCCGGCGCCCACCAGCCCCCCAGCGCCCATCTGTCCCCCCCGCACGTGTCTGAACGGCGGCACCTGCCAGCTGGGTGCCCAGAACCTCCTGGAGTGCCTGTGCCCCGCGGGCTTTGCTGGCATGTACTGTGAGGTGGAGGTGAGGGGAACAACGCCAGCCCCGGGCACGCCAGCCCTGCCACCTGCACAGCGGGTCAGCATTGCCCAGGTGGGCAGCACCTCCCTCAAAGTAGACCTGCAGAACTACGTCCAGTCCAAGGCGCAGCTGAAGGGAATCCGCCTGAGCTACCGGAACCTGTCGGGGCCGGACAAGCGGCCGGTGATGCTGCGCCTGCCAGCCTCGCTCTCCGAGTACACGGTGCGGGCGTTGAAACCCAACTGCACCTACCGCGTGTGCATCGGGGCGCTGGGGGAGCTCCCCAAGGAGGAGCACTGCGCCGAGGCACAGACCCTGCCCCTCAGCCTGCAGCAGCACTCCCCTGTCACCCAGAGCCAGGACCCCAACCTCGCCCTGATCCTCGTCCCTGTGCTGGCTGCCGCGCTGCTGCTGCTGCTGGTGGCCACTGCCGCCATGTACTACTGCCGGCACCGCCAGGCCAAGGCACACACCGGCACTGGGGTAGACACCGGCCCGCTGGAGCTGGAAGGGGTGAAAGCCTGCCTGGAAAATGGGGATTTGAGCAGCCACGGCTGCAAGGTGCCAGAGGCAGCGATGCTTTCTGGCGGCTCTGAGTGCGAGGTGCCGCTCATGCAGTCGCACTACCCCAGCAACAACAACACCCCGGGGCTCAAACCCTCCTACTTCTGAACCCACTGGGCTTCCAGAGCCTTGGACACAGGAGGGCTGAGCTCAGTGGCAGCACCTGGCCATGTCCCTCGGGGATACAGATTGCCAAGGAGCTGACTGAATTGAGGCAGAACCCCCCCAATCCCACGACGTGCAATTTCTGAGAGGCTGCCACGCTTTGGGAGGAGATACGAATTTTACTGCTCTGTGCCTTGATTTCTGTGACTCTACCTAGAATGTGGGTAGTGGAAGAGAAGGGGGGGTTAATTTGGGGGTCAGTGGGGCTATTTTTAGCTACTGTGGCTTTCAAGAGAAAGGCTGAGGGATGCCCACGTGCTGGTAACAAGGGTCCTTCAGCGGAGCACAGCCCGTGACTTGACTCCCTGGAAGCTGATGTGAGCAATACGGCCCGGCCGAGGTGCTGGGACCCTCGGGACCCCCCGGGCCAAAGGAAATGCCGAGCAGGCAAACCGGGAATTGAAGCTTTAAGAACTCAGACAGAATATTTATACACCATTATTTCCCATTTCTTCTGGGAAAACCTTTTTTTAGTACAGGTTTGTGTACATCTCTTTTGTAAGGCAGATCAAAAGAGTGTCTTTTTTGTAAAAAAAAAAAAAAAAAAAACAAACCCGAAATAATTAAAATAACAACAACGACAAGTTGTGTGCAGCCCTGAACACCTCGGCAGGCAGTGCCCGTCACAAGCAGGGGTGTGGGCAGCGCCGCGTGTCCCCTGCAGAGGAGCGGGAAGGTCAGCCGTGTCCTCCCGTTGTTGTTGGCGAGCGCCGGGATGAGTCAGGCCAAGGGAGGGGGGAGTTTTCCCCACTCTGGGCGTTTTTACCCCTAGGGCGCTGCCCCCCACCTCGGGCGCTGAGGAGGTGTTCCAAAACAGAGTCCACGGGGTTCAAATCAGCCCCTGCCCTGCGCATCATCCAGCCTTACTTCATCCCTCCCCGCCTGCCAGCTGGCTCCGGGGCCAGCTGCGGGACAAACAGCCCAGCCCAACCTCCTGACGTCACCCGCAGCAGCACCGGGACCCCCAAATCGCCCGTGACAAGTGGCAGCCCCGTGTGCCCCTCCCGCCAGGCCGGGGGCCGCAGCCAGAACCCCCCGCTGCCCGGCCCCAGGAACAGCCGCTTTTGTGCGCTGGCCCTGGCGGGGTGGGCTGGGAGCCGACGCTCGGCAGGTTCCCGCTGCCAAGTGGTTTCTGCTCCAACCCTCTGGTTTTAATCGTTTTCCAATCCTTTATCTTTCGGGCTGGAATTTTCCAGGTTGGGGCCCTGCCCGCCGAGGTATGTTTGATTTGGAGAGAACGAGCAGAGCGCGGGGCTGAAGCCGAGGGTCAGCGCCGTGCCGCTCCGCTCCGGGCCGGCCGCTCCGCCGCAGGCCGCGGCCCTGACCCGCGGCCCCTCGGTGCCGCTCGCCCGGGGCAGGGAGCGGCTCTGGATGCAATTAGGGGCGCGGGGCGTCGGCGGGGCCGTCTGGCGCAGCCCCCCGGCTCCCAGGTGGGCTTCCGGCAGGGCTGGCTCCCATTAGGGCCGGCGCAGCGGCAGGAGGGGCCCCTCGCCGGCGCGGGCGGCTCGCTGCGATGGCCACGCTCGCCCGCTCAAAGGGCCCATTGTGGTCCTCTCCCCACAGATTTTTCAAATTAACATCCCAAATTCCTCCCAAAATTGCTGCTGTGTAAATATTTTCACTGCGAGCTTTGTATATTTTCCAGCCTCGCGAGGAGGAGAGAAGAAAAGTCCCTGGCGGAGCTGCGGCCTCGCGCCGGGTGCCCCCGGCCGGCCCCGCCGCAGCCCCCCGAGCCCGGGCCAGCCCCCGGCCTGTCCCCGCGTCCACACCGGCCTCACGAGCCCTCCGGCCCCTCCTGGCCCCTCACTTCCCCCCTCCTTTGCTTCCATGATGTGCCCTTCCCCTAAGGAAGCTGATTTCTCTGCTTCCAAGTAGCTGGAGGTTTGCAGGGGACCCCGCCATGGCATGGGGACCCCTTGCCACCTCAGCTGATCCCATTGTTCGGGAGGGGTTTCCAGCAGCTCCAGAGTGAGGGAGCTCCAGTAGAGATGCCAGGAGGGCAGAAACAAAAGCTCAGCTTTGGCAGGTGCAGCACCCCTGGGACACCCCAAGCCAAGGATTTTGGGGTGTCAGCTGCACAAGGGGGACAGCAGGGCTCAGCCTGGGCATGGAGGTGATGGGGACTCTGCAGCTAGGGCAGGGCTTGGCCACCACCCACACCCACATCTGCACCCGGGCAGCCCTGCGGGAGAGCAGCAGTGCCCAAAATGGGACTGTCCAGTCCCTGTGGCTTCCTGAATCCCAGCACAAAATTCCCCTGGCCACTGCCAGCCCCGTCGCGCGCCAAGAGCCGCTCCGAGCGGCACATCGTGCGGCGCTGCTAATTCCTGCAAGCTGAATCAGCGCCGACAAGGATTGCAAAACCCCCTGAAATGGACCCAAAAAAAATCTCTGTCTCTGTGCGATCCAACGGGGCTGGTAAGCGAGAGCCCCGGCCAGAGCCCACCAGCAGGATGGGTGCTCAGCGGGGAGCCACAACGGGAGGAGCTGCCGGCTTCACCGGGGCAAATCCTGTCTGCACCCTGACGTGGCAAGGCTGGAGGGCTCTGGTCTCCCAAAAAAATCACCCTGGTCCCAGGCATGGCCCCACAGAAACCAAAGCCAGGTCCAGGTGCCCTGGGTCCCCCATATCTGGAGCAGAGCCCCAAAGGGGTCATGCCTTGGTGCCAGGGGTCCGGATGCCCGCTCTCTGGGGGGAGGACAGGTGTGTGCGCATCACCAGACCCCAGTGCTGCCAGGAAGAGCTTTGGAGCTCATCATCTTCCTGGAAAGCTGGGAGGCCAGGGAGCACCGTCTGGCCACTGCGGCTATGGCTCATCTGGGAGTGATTTGGGCGCTGCCATCCCGCCCCAGCACTGGACTATTTTTACCCAGTGGAATTACGGGACAGGCGACATGGGCTGAGCAGTTGCCCCGCCTTAACCCCTTAATGTGGCTGGCCAGTATCACCATGGGGATGGGTCCCACTGGGGTGACACCTGATGGGGCGGGGTGGCCTCTCCCCTTCCTTGTTTCTGAGGGTGGCAACCAAACTGGGGCAGGAAAAACCCCTTTCCCACTGCTGGCAAGCACATGACAACTCAGGCACCTCTGGGATCTGCAGGGGGACTGGGACAGAGATGGGGACAGGAAAAGACCTGTCCTGCTCAGAGGTCTTCCTGCTGGGGTGGGTTTTTTCAGAGACGCCCCAAAATAGCTACCATGAGCCAAAAGGGCTGCTAAGCCCCAAGTAAAATCAGTGCAGAGGGTGCTGGGGAAGACAGGAGCAGGGCTTCCCACTGAGGTCCCATTGCAGCTGGTGCCTGGGGAGAGGTGGCTGGGTGACAGGGTGACAGCCCCAAATCCCCCCACAAATACCCTGCTGCCTGCTACAGGCAAGTCCCAGTTCCAGCACCCCCAGCTCTGTGGGACTTTGCACTGTGAATGGCAGTGGAGATCCAGCTGTCCCCATCTCTCAGGCCCACCCCCACCCTGCCCTGGAAGACATGTCCACTGTTGGAACATGCCATGGGGACACAGCTTCCTGGGACCTCTGCTGACGCCGGCATCTCATCCCTACTGATCCAGTCATAGCACCCCAGCCTCCCTGGGGACATTTTTGGGACATGGAAAGAAGCAGTGACGCAAGGAAGCTGCTGTTCTCCTGTCACCATGGTGGTGACAGCACTGTCCCCAGGCACTGCTGAGCTGGCTGCCGGGCGTGGGGCAGCGGGGTCTGGTCGGTGACCCCCAAGTCGGAGGCGGTAACCCAACCCCGCTGGTGCTGGTTACAATTTAGGGCAACAATAACCTATTGAGGCCCCTTCCTGGCTCCTGCCCTGCTGCTCCTTGATCTAATTAAAGGGAGCCAGGGGGGACAAAACCCGAGCTGAATGAACAGCAGGTAGCCAGGGGTGGCACACTGAGGACCAGGATAGGGAGAGGGGCCACCCACACTTCCCACCTCCTGTTCCCTCTGTGTCTGGGCATTGCTGGGGTCAGCTCTTGAGCATGGCCCTGACACGCTCAGGGTGTTTGAAAATGACGTTTGTGTGGTCAAAAATATCTCACCTGGTGAGGATTTGGGAAAGAGAACCACCGAAAGGCACATGCAGGTGTGGAGGTCCATGGGACTGGTGCCTCCCACTCTCTGCCCCTCTTCCAGGGATGCTGGATAGGGCACGATCAGCCTGAAGGGTTTGGTGTTGCTCTGTGCATTGGGGTGAGCACACTGTGGTGTCCCCCACCTTGGGGCACTGCTTTGGGGTGCCATGGGGACGCGTGGTGCCGGCTCGGCGGGCGCGGTGGGGATGCGGACTCCCCTTCCTGCCGGCCTGGCGTCAGTAATGAATGGTATGAGTTTCCTGCCCGCCCACTGATTGCTTCCTTAAAGAGTTTCAACGAGCTGCTGCTGCTGCTGCAGCCCCACGCCCCGCTCACGGCCCGGCCGGCATCGCTGCACTGCCCAACACATCTCCGTGCCCCACACCGGGCACCCACGGCCACGCCGGAGATCCGCAGCCAGCCCCGCTGCTGCCTGGCCATCCCCGGGGCTCAGTCCCCGTCCCCCCGTCCTTAAGTCTGCCCCGAGCACATTTGGTGATCTGGTGACCCCCAGACCATCCACCCCGTGCCCTTGCCGCGGCTGCACGGCTCCTGAGTGTCGCGGCGCTGCTCGGGATGACTCTGCCGGAGGGAGAACACGGCCCCCGCCCGGCACCTCCGCCGGGAGCCAGCCCAAATCCCCCTCCGCCATTTGTCATCTCCGCCAGATTTACAGGCGGGAGCGCTTGGGGCTGGAAGCGCGGTGGCCCCGGCGCGGCTGCCTAAAAACAGCACCTCCCCAGCACAAAGAGGGGGTCTCCGCTCGCCCCCGCCGCCCCCAGCCCCTCTCGGCTGGCCCCGCACGCAGCCGCGGGCCGGCAGGGCCCCGGCGTGACGCGCAGGCAGCGCCCGCCAGCCGCATTCCTGCGCCGATAAACCCGGCAGCCAAAATAACTGCAGCCTGTGCTCGGGGGGCCGAGCACAGCAGCGCCTGCATCCCATTTAGCCCGACTGGCTCCCTCCAGCCCTGCGAGGATTCGGGGTAATTCCTGCTGGATTCTCTGCCAAGGGTAATAATGGACCCCAAGGCAGCAGCCTCAGCCTCCCCTGAGAGCATTCACTGGACACTGATGACGGCCTTTCCTCACTGAGCTGGCAGAGCTGGTGAGCAGGAGAGCTGGGAGCTGCTCCCCTGGCAGCTGGCAGGAGGGTGAGGGATGCTCAGGTAGCCTCTCCCTCTGCTCCCCCCACACCAACATCACCCTACCATGCCCACGGCAGCTCCTCTCCTCTCCTCTCCTCTCCTCTCCTCTCCTCTCCTCTCCTCTCCTCTCCTCTCCTCTCCTCTCCTCTCCTCTTCATCCTGGCTGCCAGCAGCACTGGCCTGGAGCTGACACCGGTGTGGTGGATGCTGGCAGGACAACCAAGGGGCTGTCACAGCACACTCAGCTCCTCACCAGAGGCCTTGACCACCCAGCCTGCCCCAGCATCCCAGCCCGTCACGGAGCCAGCTCGGTACACAGTGAGGGGTCTCAGCAAGCCAGTGCTTTGCCAGAAGCCCTGGGAGGAGCTGAGGGCCTCCAGTTCATCCCAATAAGTACTGTGCCCCAAATCCCCATCACCCTGCTGGGATGAACACACAGCCTCCTCCTCCTCCCATCTTCTTGCCCACATGGTGACACCAGGCTGGCTCGCTGGGAAGCGTGGGAGAGGCCAGGCCAGCTCTAAGCAGGGGCTTCCCAGCCTTGGCAGCGCCCTGCAGATGGAGACAGCTCCATCATGCTGTGACAAGGAGCACTGACCCCTTACACCACCAAAGCTCCTCTTCCACTTCCCCAGGAGGTGCTCGGTGAGTGCTGGCCTGGCCACGACTGGCTGAGCAGCCCCCATGGCCCCGTGGCACAAAGCACGGCAGGAGTGGGAGGCCAGGGCTGAGCTGCTCCAGCGCTCCAGCAGTGCCAAAGAGATTCACTCGCCTGCAGCATCCTGTGCTGCTGCCCCAGTGCACAAGCCCACCCAGCCAGCAGCCACCTCAGACACTGTCCCCAGCAGTGCCACCACCCAGCACAGCACTACAGAACACCTCTGTGCCCTTGCAGCACTGCCTCTGCCCTCTCATCTCACACAAATAGTGATGGGGATGTGGCTGTGCGGTCCCTAGCTTTGTCCCCAGCTTCGTGGCTGAGTGCTGCTGGTTCCAAGAGCTCTCTGCCAGCTCCTGCTCCACCACCACCACACTCCTGATGGGTCCCTGACCATGACATTTCCACTGCTCACCCTACCACCCCACGCTGAGTCCCCATCCCTACCCAGGTGAGGTGTCCAGTGCCATGGTGAGCGTCGCCCCGCTGAGCCTCCGCGTGTCCCACAGCTTCACCTCCCGCTCCCGCATCTGCAGGGACACAGACACGGCGTTAGTGGGCACTGGGGCTGCCTGGGTGGCTCCGCGGTGCCACCGCCTTCGCCAGCCACTTCCACCATCCCAGCAAGGGCCAGGACACCTTCTGGGACTGAGGGGATCTTCTGCTTTCATGGGAGACAGGCCACCCATAAAGCACTTGGGGTGCTTTGGCACAGCAGCCACAGGAAGCAGGGCTGGAACACGCCAGTGGTGCCAGGGCCACCTTCCTGGCGAGGACTGTACCTGGTTGAACCCGACGGAGATGAGGTAATCGCTGGAGCCCATCCAGAGCAGCCGGGAGTCCTTGTTGTTGTCGTGTCCTGGGACACTCTGCAAGGCAGGAGACAGGGCTGTCAGTATTGCTGCCAGCCATGATGGACACGTGGAGGGGCTGTGTGCTTCACCAGCTGTGGTTGTGATCTGCCCCGGGGCTGAGCATGTGGAGCCGAGTGATGGCTTCCAGCTCTGCTGAGAGCTGCCCTGAGGACAGTGCAGTGGGGACAGCCTGCAAGCAGTGACAGCCTTGACTCCCAGGCCATGCTAGCGTGGTTGCCTTGTGGAGCAGCTGGCCCAGCTCCCAGCAAGGAATGGAGCGTGGGAGCAGGTAATGTGAGTGTGACAGGGCACGGGATGGCTCCCGTGTCCCCAGGGCTCTCCCCACACCCGGTCACCTGGACAGAGTGCTGCGAGGAAGCTGCTCCATGCCACAGACGCAAGAGGAGGCTCTGCCATGGCAGTGATGACAGAGGGACTTACTTCCCTGGCTGCATCCCCAGGCTCTTTATCCATGCTGAATCCCGGCTCCTGGAGCTGGGTGCCCCGTGTGTGCTCGGATGCTACTGAAACATGGCAAACTGAGCCTGGCCACCTTCACCAGACTGCTCCAATCCCCTGCACCCTGCTTCACCTCTCCCCTGGGCTCCCTGTGGGGATGGGACCCCTAACCCACATCCTGTCCCTATTCTGATCCTGGGGAAGTGCTTCCACGGGGCTGTCAGCGGGTGATTCCCGGCTCCCATGTGCTCCCCAGATGGGCCCTGCGGTTCCCGGCGCCCCAGTGGGAGCCGGCAGCCAGCCCTGGCCCGCGGCACAGGCAGCAATCGCAGCCCCTCGCTCTCATTGAGGAGCGCCAAGAACTGGATGCTAACGAGTTCGGAGCTGGCAGGGAAAGTGGAGGGCTCTGCCAGAGCCAAAGCGGCACGGCGCTTCCGGGACCTCCGCGCAGGGCAGGAGCACCAGGAGCGGGAGCGGGAGGAGTGGGGTGGGCACCGATGGTGCCCCCGGAGGAGCCGCGAGCTGTGGCCCCCTTGGTGCGAGCACTGTGACTGCTGGCCACGACCGCACTGTAACCACCAGCATGACAGCCCGAGAGGGGCCATGGAGGGGTCGCACCTCGCACCCCTCACTGGAGAAGCTCTGCTGGAGCAGCCTCCAGTCGCAGAGAGATGCCACTCACTGGAGAGAGCCAGGGTGGGAGCAGGCGCGCAGTGCCAAGCGCGTTGTGCCCTGGCTCCGTCACGCCTGCTGCCTTGCCAGCTCAAACACGGCTCACTTGGAAGGGGCAGCGCTGGCCAAGCCGAGCCCGGCGCTCCCAGCCGCAGGGCCAGGATGTGGGGCAGGAGGGGCCTGGCCCCCCACTGCCAGCACGCTGGCAGGGAAAGGACCTGGAGAAGGGAACGTGTCTCAGGATGGCTGCCAAAAGGGATGGAAACTCCAGGAGCTGGGGCCAGCCCGCGCGTCAGCCAGGAGAGCACTTCTGCACCTGAGCCGTGCGGCTGCGGCAGCCACAGCTCAACATCTGCAGATGCCATAACCCGACAGCGCCGGCTCCGCGGCCCTGGGTCCCGCGGGTGCCCCGGAGCCGCTGGCGGTGGTGGCGGCCCCGGGGCGGTGGCAGGGGCTGCAGGAGGGCAGGGTGCTGCCTCGGCGCTCCCAGCCCCCGGCGTGCCGGCTGCGGCGCAGGGCCATGTTTTCTGCATTAGTTCCATCCCGGCTGAGCTGTACGTATGGCAGCAAGTATGCGGGAGGCTGGGCTGCTCCGTGCTCAGCCTGTGCAGATGTTGCCAGAGGTGAGAGTGCGGACAGCAGCTCCCCTGGTGCAAAGGGTCTTGGCAGGGCCGGGGCGGCGTGGCCTGGCACTGAGGGTGGACACAGTATGGTTCAGCCCCGGGACACCCGTGGGGCTGCTGTGGACCCCTGGGGCTGGCAGAGATTCTGGCACCCTTCCCGGAGTGATGCTGGAACCCCTGGAGCAGGGAGCCAGCCACAACCCAAGGGATGGGCGTTCCTCCTGAGCCGCTTGTCCCCTTGGCAGGCTGCGGACCCCACCAGCTCTGGGTCAGGACGTGGCGATCCAAGGAAGTCTCCCAGCTCCCCGCCAGTGCCCAGGCAGCCCAGACTCCTCCCGCCCATCGCACACATCCAGCCCTGCCGGTTTTGGGCAGCCCAGGCTGAGGGGAGCCTGTGCCCCCTCCTCGGAGCCATATCGGCTGCTTGGGGAGAGCTTCAGCACCGTCCCTCCCCCAGTCTCAACCCACCCCTCCTAGGCAGGCTGGGCTAAGGTGCTGGTTCCCATGGGGTCCCTAGCCCCGTGCAGCCCCGGGGGCCCAGGCCGGCGTGTCGGACGCAGCTGTTGGCAGCGATGCGGCAGAGTCGGGGAGCTGGGAACAGCTGCCCGCAGGGAGCGGCCGCTTCGGCTCCGCGGCTGCCTGGGAGAGAGCCCCATACAAAGCCAAGGCTGCTCCGGCTCCCAAGCCATCTCTGTCTCCCCGGGAGCCGTCACCCTGAGCCGGATACAGGGCAGGGCGAGCCGGAGGTGGGAGCCCAGGGCAGAGCCCTGGGGCTGGACGTGGCCGGGGGCGGGTCAAAGTTCTGCTCCTGGCAGAGTCCCCGTGGGGATAGCTCAGCCCTGCCTGTGGCTAATAGCCCATGAGCATGGCTAACAGCCCACGGACATCTGATCCCCGTGGGAAGCAACCCCAGCAACGGGATCTGCGTGGGCACGGGAGGCACCAGTGCCAGGCTGAGCTATCCCTTTGCCAGAGGGTGGCAGGGCAGAAGAGTCTCCCCTGGCACTGTGGGGGACAGACACCCACTCACCCTGGGTGAGTAGGGGAAGCCGTTGCCTCTTGCACACCCCACGAGGCTGTGGGTAGCAGGAGGAACTGCTCCCCGGCAGCCGAAAGGGTTAACCACGCACTGAATCCTCCTCTCCCAACAAGAATGCGAGTGATCTCCTTCCTTTGCCAAACTCCAGAGGTAACCAGGAGAACAGAGCAGCCTCTCCCTGGCGAGCCCCACTCCTGCTCTCTGCCTGGGGCTCAAGGAGACAGGAGCTGTCACTGCCCCAGGGGAGTGCAGGGATCCCACAGAGCTGCGGGGTTGCTTCAGTAGCCATCACACTGCCGGCACTGGCCCTGCCCTCTGCCAGGTGTGTGTGTGTGTGTGTGTGTGTATGACACTGGGCAGGAACCAGGACAAGTCCCCTACCATCTCCTGCCCATGCCATCTCCCCAATCCTACTGGCCAGGGCAACATTGCTGTGCCCTGGGGAGCTGGGCACCACCAGGCTCCGTCTCTCCCCCAGCTGCACAGCCCCACTGCTCCATTCAACCCCTCCTGCCCTTGGTGAGGCCAAGGCCATACCCCAGAGGATGCTGTGGGCCCAGCAAGGGCAGCAAGGGGGGGTGGGTTCCCAGTGGGCACAGACACCACAAGGCTGGGATGGGAGAGGAGAGGAGAGGAGAGGAGAGGAGAGGAGAGGAGAGGAGAGGAGAGGAGAGGAGAGGAGAGGAGAGGAGAGGAGAGGGCACGGCTGGCCAGGGGGGTGGGCAGGTTGCAGCACCCAGCACCCAGCATATCCACCCCTCCTCTGCCGCCTCTCTCCTCTTCCTGCAGCCACTGCTCCCACAAGCCCTGCTATGACGCCGTCAAATCCCAAAACACCTTTGCTCTCTAGAGAGGAGCCTGCCCAGAGTCCAAGGTCAGGCACAGGCTGGGGCTCCTGAAATACTGAGAGGAGCCCCCGCCCCAGTAATGGAGATGCCAACCTGTGTGGGCCTGAGCTGGTGAGGCCATTCCCAGTGGGAGGGATGGGCACTCAGGCGAGGGCGAGCCGGTGCCACCGCACACCCACACTGCTGGAGATGCCTCTGGCTCATTCCAAATCCTCCTCGACTTCCCCATGTCTGCCATACCAAGCGGCATTCCTGGGAAGGACGGAAGGACGGCGAAGGGGAAGCGGAGCAGAGGAAATATAAACAGTCCCGTGCAGCTACGCTGGGGAACAGAAGCATGAGAGCGCCGAGCGTGTGGTGCTATAAATAGGCTGCCCAGAGTCAGGCCAACTTTTTCATAGCTTCCCACGGTCTCCTTGGGAATGTGGGATGCTGTGGACCTTCCCCCAGCCCGGAGGAAGCCGCTGCCGAGGCTGGGAGTCAGGTACCCCCGGGGTGACCCCAGCGTGGGATACCGTGATGATGGGGCAGTGGGAGGAAGGCTAAAGTCTCTTTACGTCCTGATGCGCCTCCTCGATGATGACAAGCGGTCCCCAGCCGGCCCTGGGCTGCCAGCTGGCAGAGGTGACATGTCAGGGTCCGAAGAGTTCTGGCTCAACCAGATCACCCCAACCCTGAATTTCAACCCCGCCACAGCATCAGCCTGCCACCACGTCCACGCTGCCCACAGGGACCCTGTCCATGGCTGATGTGGTCCATGGCATGGTAGCCATGGTTTGGGACAGGAGATGGATTTCCTCTTCCCCTGGGACCTTGAGCAGGGCCGGGACAGCACCGGCTGTGCTTGGGCTGTGAGCCCAGGCTGCTGCCCATCACTGAACTCTGCTCCAGGCACAGCCCACGAGCTGGGGGGACAAACCCACGGCGGGGACAAACCCCCCGGGACACTGTCCCAGCTGTCCCCGGGCGCCCTCAGCCCCGGCCCCGCTCATTAGCTCCGCTCATTACGGCGTGTGCTGGCCCGGTGCGCGGCCGTTCCCTCGCCCCCGGCCCTGCCCAAACGCCGGCGGAGGAAGTTTCTCGTGAGAACGGAGCCGGCTCCTCTCCATCCCACACTGGCCGCGCTCAGTGGCTGCCCCGCAGCTCCACATGGACGGTGCCTGTCCCCGGCCTGTCCTGAGAGCCAGGTGCTGGCCAGATACACACACAGCCCCTCGCGCCAGCCTGTGCAAGGGGAGCAGGATGTGATGGGTTCTGTACCCAGAAGAAGGTGGCCGGAGCAGTGGGCAAGCAGAGATGCCACCTCAGTAGCCCACAGCATTTCCAAATCACTGCCCTGCACTGTGTTGGTGACTCACCGGAGGCATGAGCTGGATACGGTATGGATACGGATATGGATACGGATATGGATACGGATATGGATATGGATACGGATATGGATATGGATACGGATATGAGCTCTCTGCTCAGCCTTGTGTCCCCTGTCCCACTAACGGCAGGACCCGGGGGGACAAGGGAGGGACCCTTGGTGGGGTTTGCACGGGGAGTGCAGGAGGGTGAGGGCAGCAACAGAGACACCGAGCCCTGGCAGGGCCGAAGCCGCAAGGGAGAGGACGTGACTCGCTTCCAGCGGAAGGGTCAAGGCGAGGAGGGCGACCACCACCCTGTGGGAGGGGAGGACAGGCGGCTGGGGCAGCGTGGTCTTGGGAGGGGACAAGGCAGAGCACAGAACTCACAGAATTCTTTGGAAGGACAGTGGTGCTTGGACCTGGACCCAGCCAGCAGCGGGAGGGTTGCTACACGGGGTGGCAAGGCAGGACCCAGAGCAGCCCTGGCATCTCCACTGCCAGTTTAGGGCACAGAGAGCAGCAGCAGGGTGTGAGCACAGCCCTGACGCTCACAAAGGAGCTGCAGCAAAGGGATGAGGATCCAGCAGGATGAGGCCACTGCTCTCCCAAGGGAAACCATGGCCCCGGGTACATACCAGGCACCCCACGGGGTCAGCCAGACCCCGGCCACGCTGCGTCACACACGTCTGCCCGCTGCTGGGATATGCTCAAAATAGCTGCCACGGGCGTAGCCGGGAATGGGGGTCAGGCCCTGGCGGGGACATGGCCACAGGGTGTGGGCAGCCTGCCAGTCACCCTCTTTGTCACCCACCCTCGGTCCCCAGCCCCATGTGTGCCACATCTGTAGTACCTGAGAGCAGCACCAGCTATTAGGAGAAGCAATCTCTCCTCCCCAAGCTTCTTATTTAAGCTCCCTCTCATTCTTTTCCCCTGCTCTAAACAAAGGAATGTTTAATGAGGCAGGCTTGGCAAATTAAGAAATCCAGCCGGAGGAGCAGCCTGGGGCTGGCTCTTGGTTCCTCAGAGGGACCAGGGTGAGCCGGCAGAAGGACCCTGTCCTGGCTGCGAGGAAACCCAGCCCACGGTGCTGCAGGGGCCAGCACAGCTGGGAAACCCATCGTGCAGCTCACCTCTGCAAAAAAACAGGCAACTTCAAAGCCAGGAGCCTGCGAGGTGCTGGCACCGCACGGCGGCCCCAGCATCACCCGGCTCTGTGACCGCACTGACCTGGGGGAAAGGAGACTTTCCAACGAACCCAGCCCTCCAGCGATGGGGAAAAAAGCAAAGAACAAAACCCAGGAGCGTTATTCCTTTTGGCTAAGCAAGCCCTGTGCGAACTTCCAGAGGATTTATGGCATTTTAAAGTTTTCCCCTTCAGCAGAACACTTCTCCAAGACTAAACATCTCCATCCACTGTGAGCCGGCCAGGCAGGGCTGCAGCAGTGAAGGTGCATATTTCTCTTGGCAAACGCAGAGCGCCGGCCCCAGGCTGGATCAGACAGCAGTGGAGGGAAGTGAACTGCCTGCTTTGAACAGCCACCATCATTCACACGTTATTTTTAATAGCTCAGTGAGACAGAGTCCACCCTCCCCAGGAGACTTGGCTCGAGCCCATTGCACTCACAGCTCCGCCATCAGACAAGCCGACAGGTCTGGCAGGGGGAGGAGGGGGGCCAGGAGGGGAGGGGAGCACTGAGGCTGGCGGTGGATGAATTTTGGAGTAGAGAATGGGATCTTCCAGCCATGTGGAATGGCAGCTGTAGTGGGACAGAATCGCAGCGGCCGCTGGAGTGCTGAGAGCACTTTGCCCTGGCTCATCTGCACGTGTCACCGCTGGGTTTGTGTTTATTTTTTGTAGTGGGGTGTTTAAAAGGCTGCCTGAAGGCTCAGGGCATCATTGGTACTGAAGGAAGCACCCAGGGGCCTTTGGGGAGCTCAGCACCTGGGTTAAGTGCAGGAGCAGGTGGAAAGTCTTAGTGCAGCCCTGGAGCTCTGGCTCCCTTCCATCAGTGCCCGGGGTTACCACTGTGCCTGAGCACTGTCACCAGAGGCCACTGACATCCCAAGCCCCCAGGCAGCAGGAGATCCACCACGAATGACAGAGTACACTGCAGCCATCTCACCCTGCTCTCCACTGCAGCCCTCCCTTCCCAAAGGCTTCCAGCCCCTTCTGCAGGCAGAGCCCCCAAGCCACAGGAAACCTCTAATAAGAGGCTGTTTGAACTTGACGTCAGGGCTTAAATTCTCTACTTATTTCCTAATCACTGTTATTTGCTGAGTTGTGCAGATCTGGCCGCCCAGCCCTTGCCCTCGGCGGGTCCTCGTCCCTGAAAGCCTTTGGTCCAGCTCCCACAGGGCAGAGCAGAGCCCAGGAGCCTGCAGAGCCCAAGAGCCCAGAGCCCTCCCATCCACGGGGCTTGGCTGCCATGTGCCACTGCACTGGGGGTGCTCCCTGGCCTGGTGGCAGGACAGGGCCCCCTGCCAAACCCCACCTGGATTAAGGGGACAGCCCTATTCCCCCTGCCCTCAGCTCCTTGCCACTCCCAAGCCCAGCCAGGGCTGGGATGGTTTGGGGAAACAAAGCTCACCCCCCTGCAGGCAACAGGTTGGGCAGGGCTGCCTGCAGCACATCCAGAGGGGACAATACCTGGGAGGCAGCTGGGCCTGCTCGGGGGTCAAAGATCCGCAGTTTCTTGTCCTGGTGAGATAAAAGAAAACAGAAGAGGGTTAAGGACCTTGGGGCCAGTGGGATGTCAGGATGCATTAAGCAGAAGGCTGTAACAAGCAGCCCTCCCCTTCCTGCCCATCACTCTCCCGCCTGCAGTGCCTATCCCTATGGATGGCTTGCACTGTGTCCTCCCATATCCCAGAGCCTCACCAGGACCCTGACACCCTCAAAACTGCTCCCAGAAAAGGAGAGAGCCTTCAAAGTAGGGCCAGGGCTGGAGCCTGACCCTCAGATGCCATCCTGGCAGTGCTGCAGGGAAAAGAACTCTTTCCTGCCTGGCACCCCTCTGCCAAATGGGGCATGGGACCCCCTCCAGCAGGGCTGGCAGGGCACAGGGCCGGGTGCCAGCCCTGCTGCCAGGCTGCTGTTTGGGGAGCACGCATTGTGCCAGCCAGAGCACGGCATGGGGGCTGATGTGCACTCCAGCAGGCACGGCATGGGCTTGCACCCGCTGAGCCCAGCTGGCACACTGGCTACGGGGCTCCATCCACTCCAGCTCATCCCGCAGCCTGGCTCCGCGCTCCGGGCTCCCCCCAAACCCTTCGCTGTCCCTCGCTGGGGCTGTGCGCTCAGAACTGCTTGCCGAGCTCCCGGGCACGGCCTGCGGGGCTCGTGGCTCGCACACCGCCCTCGCAGCCTCCTCCGCCCGCCCGCCGGGCGCCTTCCCGGCGCGTCCCGCAGTGAGCGGCCGGCGCCATCTAGTGCTGCTCCCTGCCCGTCTGCCCAGGGCTCGCTGACCCCGTTCCTGCCCTTTTCCACCCCAAAACTTCCCGTCCCTCCACGCTTCCCCATGCCTGGAAATGTTCCAGGCCAGACTGGCTGGAGCTCTGAGCACCCCGGGCTACGGGAAAGTGTCCTTGCCCATGTCAGGGGTGGAATGAGACGAGCTTTAACCTTCCAACGCTACTCATCCTGGGATTCTGTGAAACGGGTGCCCCTCAGGACCAGGGTGCATCCAGCAGCTGGCAGACAGCCCATGCATGCCGTGCCACAGCGAGGTCACCCCGGGCACTGCTCACCTTGCAGGAGGTGCCAAGGAGGCGACCATCGCGCTTCCAGGTCAGGCTCTGCAGCTGGTCCCCGTGGGAATCCAGGACTGCGGGGATAAAACAAGGTCAGAGCCAGGATCAAGCAGAGTCCCTCCTACAGACAGGGCAGAAGCCATCACTCTCCCACTCAGAATATTTCCCAGGAGAAACGATCTGGCCTTTCCAAAGGGCTGGTGGCAGCCAGGACCCAGTGGGACACTGCTGTGTCTGTGCAGGGAGCGTTCCTGTGCTGCTGGCGGCTGGATACAAAGAGCAGGTGCCCTGGGAAAGCCCAGGCCTATGCTGCCACCCATCCCCTCTCCCCCTCAGAGCTGCTGAGGTCTGGGCAAGGCTGCTCAGCAACAACCCACATCTACCTATGCCCTGGGACACGCAGAGAGAGGGTTATGTCACCCAGGGATCCCCAGCAGAGCTCCTGTGGACACCTTGGAAAGTTACCGGAGCATTTCACACCCCTGCATCAGAGCATAGGGAAGCACAGGCACAAGGGGCTGTGGTGCCCTGCCCAAAAAGCCACCTGAGCTGCCTGTTCCGTGACACCAAGGTCAGGCCTCGATCCCAGGCCCTGGCACAGTGAGACACACAGAAAGGACACACAGTGGCACATGGTGAGACACATAGAGAGGACACACAGTGACACATAGTGAGAAACACAGAGAGGACACACAGTGACACACAGAGAGGACAGGCAGTGACACACGGTGAGACACATGGGGAAGACACACAGTGACACACGGGGAGGATACATGGGGCAGTACGTGTCACTGCCAGTCACAGCCTTGCCTACCTGTCAGGGGCTGCTGCTGCCCCAGGTCCCACACAGTGACTCTCTTCCCTGCACCGCAGGCCAGGACAGCATCTGCTGTGGGGTGGAACTGCAGCGCGTCCACCGGGGCGCCCCCGGGCCCCAGGGTCAGCCCCACGCCATCGGGAACGTCCTGGCCGCTCTCGGGCAGGCGCCACACCTTCACCTGCAGCCCCAGAGGAGGAGGGTGGTCAGTCCCAGGGCAGGTGAGCAGGACCCAGCTGGGTGCTGGCAGTGCTCCACCTGGGCTTGCTGCTTTCCCAGGCTTTGGTCCCTGAGGATTTCCAGGGGATGCCTCATTGCAGCTCGGTGGCATCAGGACCCAGATGGGAGGAGGCTGATTCTTGACCATCTGCTCTGTCCTCCTGGGGATGTCCCACTCTGCTCTCCCCAGGCTGGCACCCTCCACCCCATGCTCCTCTTACTCCCATCACCCCAGCTCTGCAGTAAATCCCAGAGACACGCTGGGGGCCACAGAGTGTCCCCTTGGGACCCCTGTCACTGAGCACTCACCGTTTCATCAGCAGAGCCGGTGGCCAGCAGGAGCTGATCAAAGGGCGAGAAGTCAAAGTCCGTGACCACATCTGGAAGGAGAAGGGGAGAAGTTTGTCCCCACCTTCCCGTTGTGTGGACCATGACACCCTGCAAACAGTGTGTCTGCCCCTTTGCTCTTCCCAGCCTGATTCCTTCCCTACACACACAGTAATGGGGGGCAGATTCAGCCCCATCAAGGTGTGTTGTTGTGAGTGCTTGAGCCCCTCTACTCCATCCCTCAGGGACCTGCACTCCTTTGGCAGGGATAGGAAGCCTGGAGGAGGCATCCCCCTGTCTGATCCATGGTCTGACACCCCCACAAGGTGCAGGGAGCAGCATGGACAGCACAAGGGTGTCTGTGCCACGTCCTGCTGGAGCCATGCTGGTGACAAGGCTCCCTTTGTAACCCCCAGGCCAGCATGCCAGCAGCAGGGATGCTCCCACGGCAGGGCCCAGTGAGAGGAAGGCTGGCACCAGCAGCAGCAGCCCCTCGGATGTATTTGGCATGCTCAGAAAAGTAGGTCACTGTGTACTTTTCTGCTTCCAGGAGACAGGCCCCGGAGGCATGAAGAGCAGGCAGCTCGCTCGGCTGCATCCACCCGGGAGGAGAGAAAATCCATTCCCTGCCACGGAGGCGTTGCTCTGGCACAGCCGGCTTCAAAGGACTCCTGCTGATCCCATTAGGAAGCCATGGAGGTGGCGCTGGCTCCTGTGCACCCCTCTGGCGCTCCCCAGGGAGCACAAGAACTCACTGCCTGCTTTTCCAACCCGAGGAAGCTCCTGGTGCCAGGGGCTGAGGTGGTGCAGGCTGGGCACTCTGCGCAGCCCTGCAGCTGTGCCAGGGCACACACGCAGGGAGGTGCTGGAACCAGCTCCCATCTTGTTGCTCTGGTGTAATTTTGGGGAAATGGGTAGTCAGTGTCCCTCAGGCTGCCACTCCAACGCCCTGAGGTGCCCTGAGGTGGGTACCACCCCTCCCCGTGTCTGGGCAGGGCAGAGCCCTGCTTCTCTGCCACTGCCTCTTCCCTGCCACAGTCACTCTGCCCACATCAGAGCTGCTGGTCCAGCCTGTTCCTCCTGCCACTGGAGCCACTGATGCCCTGGTGATGCCAACTGCAGCCTGGCACTGGGAATTTCAGGGTGTGCTATGAGTAATGTGGAAAGGCTGTGCTGGAAGGGTGTAAGGAAGAGCTACATGTTCAGGCCTCACTGCTGCTGAGAGAATGTGGATTGATTCTAGCCTGGCAGAGCCCATCCTGGTGTCACCCTGCCCATGGGTGATGGTGCCTGGCAGGTCCCCATGTCCCTTTCCTGGCAGACAGCCCACCACAGCCTGCTGGGCTTGGACTCAGCACCTGAACCCCCCACACAGCCAAATGTGCTGTGGAGGTGGGAGGTGGCACCTGACACCCACCTGAGTGGCAGCAGAGCTGAGATATGATCCTCTTGCCCCCATCCTCGCACTCCAGTGGCACAATGCCCAGTACACCTGCAGGAGAGGGCACAGGAGCAGGTCAGGAATCCCCCCAGCTTGGGACACACAAGGGGCACCCAGCTTTGCAATGCAAGCCAAGAGGTGTGGGACTGTCAGCACTTTTGGGGGATCTCAGGGAAAGCCTCCTCCCCTCAGCCTGGTTCCTCTGGGGTCTGGGAGACTGACCGACCACCCAGCAGCACAGCACCCCTGGGACAAATCCATCCCACTCCCCAAGCAGTGCTGGGGACCCTTGTGCCTCACCGGGCGCCTCGGCGTTGAAGGCGATCCAGCGGCAGCTGGCCTTCACGTGGTTCCCACAGGATGTGACGGAGCCTGCTCGGATACCACTGATCCAGGCCTGGCATGGAGAGAGAAAAACCATGTCAGGGGCTGCCTTGTTCTGGCAGGGCCTGGAGCACAGCTGGAGGACTATTGGTACAGCATGGCCAGAGATCCTCAGCCCCAGAGCAGCTCCCATGCTGATGGAGAGCTGGAGACTGCTGACAGCAATGGGATTATCCCATCCTCTGGGGTGTCTCAGGGCAGTGCAGCAGTGCTCCTGTCACAAGGCACAGCCCCTCTCTGGGGCTGAAGGCTGGGACACAGGAGCATCCCAGCTCTCGGTGCTGCTTCTCCCCCAGACTGGGCCATCTTTGTCCTGTCCCACTCTGCAAAGTGCTCAGAGGTCTTTGCACTAAACGTGCCAGAGAATCTGGATGGGACAAAAGCTCTTGGGCTGTGAAGCACCACAGGGTCAAGCTGTGGCTGACCGAGGCCAATAAACACCTCCAGCAGCACGCTTCCCACATGGACACACAGCCAAGGAGCTGCGTTATAGCTCCAAAAGCAAGCTCTCCCTCTGCAGTGTTTCCCAGGGCTGAGCACTGCACTCCTGGGGCCCTGGGACACCTCCATCAGCCAGACCCATTCCAGGTGACACAGACACCCCACCTCAAGCGGCCGCCAGGGCCACGAGCTCCTGGCACACCCAGGACCAAGTCCAACCCTTGACAGTGGCAATGGCAGGTTTTTCATGGTTGGCACCAGGCCTGTTTGCCCGCAGCAGCTCCTGGAGCTGCAGTGGGTGTCCAGAGCAGTGGATACCCCACAAACTGGGCAGATACCCAGGTAGGGAAGGGAAACCCCAAGCCCCAGGTTTCCTCTCCTTGCACAACTTCCGTTGGAGGCCTGACAGGGAGCAGTGGTTCCTGCAGCACTTCCTCCCCTCGCAGCTCAGCTCGCAGCTCGGTGCAGACCTGTTAACCCTTCTCCTGCCAAAGGCGGGTTCCTGTCCCCACACCCAGCAGGTGGGCAGGGGGCTGCAGTGGGGATGGGGAACAGGTTGGGAGCATGAGCAAAACCGTGGAATAAGGGCCCCGCTGTCTGCATCCCATCACCCTGCACTGGGCCCTCAACAAGGGGGACACCAGTCACATCTGGCTCCCAGCACCCAGGGGTGTCATGCAGGACCCCTGCAGTGAGGTTTCACAGAGCTGCTCCATCCTGACCCCACACTTTCACCACACACAGAGGGCAGCACCCCTCAAGGAAGTGATCCTTCCTGCAGCACGCCAGCACGGCCGGGAAAGCACATGAAACGATCCTGGCTACATCCCTAGAACAAACTGTGAGCTCTCAAGGGCCATCTGCCAGCACAGCCCTGCAGATGCTGCCTTAGGAGAAGACTCAGATGTGATCCCTGATGTTTACACAGCGCTTCCTGATCCAGCCAGGTCAGGTGTCTGCTTGTGCCTCCATAAACAGGTGCTCCCCGCTGTGACACCTGAGATGGGTTTGGTGACAAGACTTCCTTCTCCACCTCCTGCCCTACGGGGAGTCAGCGGCCTCACTTCCAAGGATATGTTTCATGCCTGAATGGGAAAGGCCTTTTGGAAAGGCCACCTTGGACAGCAGATTCCTCCCGGCACACATGGGGAGCATGCTGTCCCTCAGAGCTCCCCCACCATGGAACTGTCACCAGGGCAGGGGTGATGGGATGTCCCTGCCTGGAGGATGCCATGTCCTGCACAGCCAGGTGTCCCAGCACCCATACCCCACAGGCACGCACACTCCCCACTGCCAGTGACTCATCTGAACGCTGGGATTCACAGCCAAACTTTCATCCAGCTGAGATTTCAGTGACCTGACACCTGCTCTGCAGACACACCAAGGCTGGCATGCCATGGGCATGGGGGCACAGTGTCCCCTCCCACAGCCGAAGCTCAGAGGATGTTTTGGGTGCTTGCTGGATTTGCAGAGGGGTGTGAACACAAGCTGGCTGGGTGCAACGACAGCTTGGCTGGGAAGTTACACAGAAGGAGTGTGTGCACACCCAAGGGCTGGGAGCAGCAGCAGCCTCACTCATGGCCATGGTGCTGAGGAGGTGCTGGGTGAAGGGTGCCTGGCTCAGGGAGCCCCCAGAAGAGCTGCGTGTCCTGCAAGCGTTCCCTGATGTGACTCACCCAGCCCTGATCCTGCATCTCTGCCTCTGCCCTGCCAAATCTGTATGGACAGGCACCTGGGAGACTGCCCTGGCCCAGCTCTCTGGTTTGGGGGACAGCAGGGTAGGGCTACGCATTGCCAACACTGTGCCAGGATGGGTTGTGATGCATGATTGGAGCTGGTTATTCATGGAGCAGAGGCCAGAGCTGGGCACCACCTGGCTCTGGGCTGCCCAGCAACATCCCCAGAGCTGCCTGGCCACGGCGGTGCCCAGCTCCACAGCTCGCGGCCAGGGTGATGGAGCTCAGCAGCATCCCGTGGGGCCCAGCACTTCCTCCGTGCCTGCGGAAGCGGGTTGGCAGAGCAGGGTGTCAGGAGCGAGGCCCAGCATTTCACACTCAGTGCGTGGTTCCCTGGCTGGCACAGAGGGTGAGATACCGAGCGGCAGCGGGCAGCAAGAACCGGGGCTGCACCGCCTGTGCCGGCCGTGCCCAGCGGCAGGTGGGGAGCAGCCACCACGGGACGGGTACCCCATGCCAGCCGCTGCCATCCGGGGGCTCTGCACCGACCCAGACAGGGCTGGGGTTCCCCACCAGCCCCACCTGCGGAGCGCCCCGGGGCCGGGATGCACCGCGGAGCCCGGGATGGGCAGCAGCGGGTGCCAAGGAGGGGCCGTCCGGGCGACGCACCCGCACCGCGGCCGGGCCACCCGGGCACGGCCCCGCCACACCGGCGATGCCACAGCCGCGGAGCCCGGAGCCGCGCCCTGCCGGTGCCGCGGGGCGGGGCCGGTCCTGCCCTGTGCCCTGTGCCCATGCCAGTCCCTGTCCCTGTCCCTGTCCCTGCCCGCCGGCAGCCCCGGCCACGCCGCCCCCGCGACCCCCGGGACTGGCGGGTCCCGCAGCGCTCACCTCCCTGCGGGGCAGCCGGGCCTCGGTGTGCCGGAACTTGGAAGCCTTGAAGCGGTTCATGGCGCTCCGGTTGTACCGCACCGAGCCTTGCCCAGCCCAGCCCGGCCCAGCCCGGCCCGGCCCGGCCCGGCCCCGCCGCTCCGCCCTCCCCGGGGCCCCGCCCGCCCTGAGCCCCGCCCCTGGGCCAGCCCCCGCCCCACGCGTGTCCCGTGTGCGCTGGGTCCCCGCTGTCACCGGGAGCCGGGCACACAACCCCAGCCGCGGCTCCTCAAAGCCCCGTTGGAGCTTCCAACCCCGGCGTCGGAGCCACCCCTGGGCGATTCTCTTCCTTGCCTCCCCCGACGCTCGTGGTCACACCCGGCTGTCACCCAGCTCTCCCACACAAGGGCAGCGGTTCCGGCGGGCTCTGGGCCAGGAGGACGGGGACAACGGGAGGTTTCCAGCGCCGTGGGCTCGGCGTGCTCGCCCGCTCCACGGCCTGGCAGCCGGCGGTGAACAGAGACATTTGTGTACTCACGGCTGCGGGGGAGGGAGGAGGCAGCGCTGGATCTGAGCCCACTGAGCCCTCTGGGCCCCGCTGTGCCGTCACCCAGGCCCGGGGGAAGCCAGGCCTCGTGCCCTGCTTTCACCCGGGCTGTGACGGTGGCGTGTGCGCAGCAGGGGCTGGCACGTCCCGGGGCCGCTCAGCCCGGCGGAGCCTCCCCCGCCCCGCGGGCCCGAGCCTCTGCTGAGGAGCGCTCCGAGGCGCCAGCCCCGGTGACGAGGGCGGGAGAGAGACACGCTTGGCACGAATCATCCTCCTCCTCTCCAGAGGAAAGCTGCTGCCTCGCTGTGGGTGCCGTGCCAGGCTGCTGTGTTGTGTGAGTGTGGGCGCTGCGTCACTGCAGTTATGTGGTTTCAGAACCTTTATTCCCCTGTCAGATATTTCACCTGCTAGGGGAGAAGAAGAGCACCTCTGGAAGGGCGCAGACAGAGCAGAGGGCAAGGTTCCCAGTCCCAGCTGCCCAGCCCCATACCCCCGAGGGTATCGCGGGGGGCAGTGCCCGGCTGTCCCCAGCCGTGTCCCCGCGCATTCCCTGCCCCGTGTCCCCGGGACCCACGGCAGCCCCACGCCCCCTCGTGCTCCGCCCCGCGGCCCCGCCGAGCTCTGCGCATGCGCAAGCATGGAGCAACGACGGTCGCGGCTCAGTGCGCATGCGCGGCCCGTCCCCGCCTTGGGGGTGCGCAGGCGCAGCGCCGCGCGCGGGCCAAGATGGCGGCCGGGAGCGCGTCGCTCTGGGTCGGGGCGGCCACGGGGCGCGGGGCGGGGAACGCGCGGCCGCCGCTGCTGCTGCTGCTCCGCGGGCTCCGCGCCCCGCCCGCCCGCGCCCCGCGCCGCCTCCTGCTGCTCCGCGCCGGGCTCTGCGCCGCGGGTGAGGGCGCCCGGGCCGGGCGGGCTGGGCGCGGGTCTTTTCTCCCAGCTGTGTCCCTTCCTCCACCCGGCCCGGCCCTCACGGCGGCTCCTCTCCTCCTCTCCCGCAGGGACGAAACGCGCTGCCGCTGCAGCCGCCGCCGCCTTCCACAGCAGCGCGTGCCGCGCCAAGGAGGACTATTACCAGGTGCTGGGGGTGCCCCGCACCGCCACGCAGAAGGAGATCAAGAAGGCCTATTACCAGGTGCGTGGGGACCGGCCGGGCCCGTGGGCAGCGAGAGCAGCCAGGGCTGTCCCTTCGGCGGGGCAGGGAACAAAACCCATCCCCCTGTGTGGATCTGCTCTTGACAAGGGGAGGCAGCGGAAAAGCTCAGCACATGGCCTTGGGGATCGCTTCCAAAAGCATGGTCTGCCTGTGCAGTTATTGCTTGTCTCTTTCCAGAAGGGTCTAGGGTTGTTGGGGAGATCAGGGTCAGCTCCTGTAGTTCCTTGTTTTGGGTTGATAAAGGAAAATGAAAGGTTTTAGTTCCCTGGAATGCATCTACTGAATGCCAGGATCTGCCTGATGTGTTTTTCCTGGCATGTGAGATATGCTAAAATAAATAACTCTTGCCCATCCCTAATAATTGTATCTTGTTTTTCAGTTGGCAAAGAAATACCACCCTGACACAAACAAGGATGACCCCAAAGCGAAGGAGAAGTTCTCTCAGCTGGCAGAAGCCTATGAGGTAATAGCAGGATTTTATTGTGATGAAAAGGAGGAAAGATTAAAGATAGATGAGGGGAAATGTTTCCAGTTAAGCCATGGTTGGTTTTTGATGCACTTCAATCTGGAGTACCTCTGTCCCCAGAAATTTCTTAGTCCAAGTATCTGATCTAGCTGCTTTGGGATCTTTCAATTTGCCCCGGATTATTTTCAGTTTAAATAATGAATAAAAAGCCTATCAGCAGGTGTTTGATACAGAGGGACTTTCACTGTGCTCCCCCAGCACTGTTTTTTGATCCAGTACTTTTCAACTGATACAAAAATTATCAACTACTTAATCTAAGTTATTTCCTTTTTATGAATTGGTAAGACCTTGTCATTTTTCTGGTGACGAGCCAAGAGACACCAGGAAAGCAGCAGCCTGTCCCTAACTCCTGTGGCGCTGAAAGCTGGAGGGGACCTCGATGGAAGGTGTGAGACCTGAGATCTAGGGATCCTCCTGGAACCTGCAGTCCCCTGATGGCCCCATTCCTTGCCCCAGGTGCTGAGTGACGAGGTGAAGAGGAAGCAGTACGATGCCTACGGCACAGCGAGCTTCGAGGCCGGCGCAGCCGGGGCTGGGGCCGGCGCGGGGCGGCAGTACTGGAGCAGCGGCCCCTCCATCGACCCCGAGGAGCTCTTCAGGAAGATCTTTGGGGAGTTCTCAGGATCCCCTTTTGGTGATTTTCAGACTGTCTTTGACCAGCCACAGGAGGTAAGAGATGCCTTTATTTAGGAATGAAACCAGTGTGTCTCCCCAGCTTCTTTCACAGGGTGCTCTGGGAGCTTCAGCAAGGAGTTATTTCTGGGAATGTCAGTGTGTGTGTGTCCCGTGGCATGGGGAGAGTCTCATAGTTGTGCTAAGCTGTGCAGAAACACACCCCACACCTCCAGACAGGGTATTTTTTCTGGGCTTGAACTACTTCTCTGGTGTTTACTGACACCACCCAGTGCTGCTGAGCAGTTGCATCACTGGGGAGGCATTGTTTCTGCTGCAGATTTACGTGTGGCTACTTTGGTCTGTAATGCTAAAACCCGCAAAATATCTTGTAACTATAAACCAGGCCTTCCAGCAGTATGTTTGGCTGCTTAATTGGCTTAATTTTACATCTTAATTAGCTTTGTGTTGCAGAGTGGCCCATAATAAAATCTGTCTTGTTCTTCGTGCTGCAGCTAAATGCTCCTTTTAGTGTTGATAGTTCTTGTGTTGTCTTTGGAAGTGTTTGGTACTCCTGGTTTTACTGAAAGTGACCTTTCTCATATAAGGAGAATTTCCTCTTTTGATCAGTCATCTTTACTGATGACTTCTATTTTAAGCATTGTTTGGTATTTAGCCTAAGTGCTTCTCAGTCTCCCTAAGACCCTGTCACACTCAGTCATGGATCTATATCCATGTTTCCTGTGCAGTATATCATGGAACTGACATTCACCCAAGCTGCAAAAGGTGTTAACAAGGAGATTGTGGTGAACATCCAGGACTCCTGTGTGCGCTGCGATGGCAAAGGACATGAACCTGGCACCAAAGCTCAGCGCTGTCACTACTGCAATGGCACAGGCATGGTAAGTGCTGAGCAGGACACCACTTCTGCTCTGCTTTCCCTTCTTGAGGACAGTCACTTTGTTTCATGGTGAAAAATTCTCACCACGCTCATCAGCTTACCTCAGGTAAAGCTGAGTTAATATCAGCTTGATGCTAATAGGAAGATTTGTGTTAAAGTGCTGTGCCCAGCTGAAAGCATGAGCCTTCAGGCTGGATCCTCTGCTACTGCACATCCCACAAATCATATTAATATAATGTAATACCTCTGAAATTCCTCAGGCAATAAATGGATATCTTTTGACTTGGGGGGTGGAGGAGGTAATAATAAAATAAGAAGATGCAGGTCAGGATGGAGCAGCAGACTCTGGGTTTCCATGCAACTGATTCTTTGTGTGGTTTAGTCCAAAGCTTAGCCACCATAAGGGTTTCTTGGACACTGGCAGTAATTTGTGTAAATGGATTGTCCTTGGATTCATCAGAACACAGATGTTTGTAGCACTGTAAGGAGCTTTGTTCTTTCTTGCACATCAAAGCCTAGATGTTGAGGGTGGTGTGTTTCCCTTGCCCTCAGCACGTGACACTTGCTCTTGGTAGTGGTGGTGTTCAGTGGAAATCGGAATGCAATGGTGAGTGGATTTCAGAGCCAGCTTTCTGCTCCAGCCCCTGCTGAAGGAAATCTCTGTCCTGACAGCGTGTAATCAGAGCTCAAACATGCTGTGTGACAAGTCCCTTGTCAGTCCTCACGATTTGCCCACTGTGTGTGTTCCTCCCCAGGAGACCATCAACACGGGCCCGTTCGTGATGCGCTCCACGTGCCGGCGCTGCGCCGGCCGCGGCTCCATCATCACCACGCCCTGCGTCATGTGCCGGGGCACCGGGCAGACCAAACAGAAGAAAACAGTCATGGTTCCTGTGCCAGCTGGTCAGTGCTGTACCTGTCTGCTGCTCTCTCTTAAAGAACTGTAGCTATTTACTGCCACTGCCAGGTGCAAATGGGAGGGTGGGCAGTGTAAGACCTTTTGCTGCAGAGAAATGTCTTTAAAGCAGAGCAGGTCAGAGCTTGGCAATGGAATGGGCTAGTGATGAGATGGACCTCTGGCCATGGATATAAATGTTTCCTTTGCCCTTCTTGAGCTTTGGTTCTTGCCTGAGTCCTCCTAGGTATGTTTTGAACAGTGAATCTCCAAAGACTCTGTTGCCATGGGTCTTTCATTTGTCCTTGATATAGCTTAGGGCGAGGGTGGGAATCCTGAAAGCATTGGCTTGGCTCAGAGGGATGTGTTGATGGCCTTCCTCACCAGAGAGAATTCAGTGGTGGGACTAAGACTTGCTTCTTTGAGACCACCCTGGGAGAGCAGCCTGTAATTTTTGTGCAGCTCGTGGAGGCTGCTGTGTTCCTTAATCCAGTGTATTTCTGTAAAGAATTCTGTAGATATGGAAGTAACAGGTGTGTTGGGGCATAGGGATCAACTGTGTGCTGTGCTGACCCCTCCTCCTTTGGGCTGTGGTGGCCTGCTCTTGGGATTGGCAGGAGTTGTAGGTATCCATGTGAATTATACCCAAGGTCCATTCCCTCCTGTTTTGGTTGCAGGTGTTGAGGACGGGCAGACTGTTCGGATGCCTGTGGGAAGGAAAGAAATTTTCATTACGTTCAGGGTATGTATCTCAAGCTGGTTTGTTGTTTAAGTTGGTTGTTCCCTTCTCAACTGCCTGGGAAAGGACTGCAGAATGGGCAGAGGTGGAAGAGCCAGTGATCCTTTGGAACAGCTGAGGTAATGTGATCCCTGTGAACTTTCTGAGATAGTAGGAGATCTGCATTGTAGCAAGGGGGGTAACTTTGAATCTGTTCTTGAAGAATCGCACCTTGTTCCAGGACCAGGCCCTCCGGGTAATGTGAATCAAAATGCAGAGTAGGCTCTTCATCCCTTGAGTTTTTGACTTGGAAATGGGAAGGAGCTGCCTGCTGGCAGGGGTGGCAGAGCTGTGGGAGGTGCCACAAGAGGTTGCCTGGTGAAGTGTCCTTCTGCAGATCCACCTTCAGGGCTGCTTTGTACCTGTGCTGTAGCTGGGCCTCCTGTCAGCGTCCTCCCACACACATCCCTGTTGAGGAGAAAAGTTTTTGCTGCACCTTTGATGGTGCAGGAGGGTTTAATTCTCTTCCAGCTTTTGAGACCACTGCAAAGGTGCTTCATCTCCTTCTCACTTTTGGCTTTCCCCTGTTCAGGGTGCTGGACAGGGCAGTGTCTGTCTCTGCAGAACCACAGTGACCTGGATAAACGTTTAGCAGGATTAGGGGAGGGCATTCCTGAGGCAGGAAGCAGGGATCCTTCCTTTGGCTAATCAGTTATGTCAAGACCTGTGTTTTACTAGAAGACCAAACATTAACTCGCAGTTCTTAGCCACACAGTTTGGGGATGGCTTATTTTTTTCCTGAGACCCTTGGGAGCAATTTACCACAGGAGAGCACAGTGTGCTCACTGCTCCTTGGCCCTTTCCTGCCCTCCAGGTTCAGAAGAGCTCTGTGTTCCGACGAAACGGAGCCGACATCCACTCGGATCTCCTGATCTCAATAGCTCAGGCTGTGCTGGGAGGCACAGCCCGCTGTCAAGGCTTGTATGAGACAATCAACATCACAGTGAGTACCAAGATTCTGGGCATGAATCAATGGGGCACAGCAAAGGTGGGGAAAATCCAAGTCTGCCAGTGTTGCATTTCAGACTCCTTCAGGATTAAGCCTTGGGTAGTTTGTGACCTGCCTGATCACAGCTTTCCTGTTGCTGTCTAGGGACAGGGAAAGAAAGGAATTGCTGGATAAGCCCCATCCGAGGGCTACAGGCTGTGTCAGGTTCTTTACTTATTCCTTCAGCTTTTCCTGCATTACTGGCTTAGCTTTGGGATCTATCCCAATGCATGAGCAATACCAGAGCTCTCCCATCCTGCTTTAGAGCTTGTTGGAGAAGCAGATAATTTAGATGTGTAATTATTATATGAATGTTTAATTAGAGTAATAAATGTGACACCTTTGTATTTATAGATACCCCCTGGTATTCAGCCAGACCAGAGGATTCGGATGAGTGGGAAAGGCATTCCCAAGGTCAACAGCTATGGCTACGGAGACCACTACATCCACATAAAGATAAAAGTTCCTCAGTAAGTAGAGCTAAAACAAGTTCCTGTGAAAACTTAAAAACTTTTTGCAAAAAAGGTTGTTTAGAAGCTGTGAAAATTCCATGAGATGAAATGCAGTGGGTCCTCTTTCTCTTCTCCCACTGAGAATTCTTTATAGATCATTCCTTATAGACGGCTCATTTAAAGAATACCTGGATTCCCGGTGTATTCCTACACAATGTACTCCTGTCTCTGCCCCTTGTGGGTGCTGCTGGGGGAGGTTTGGGAGGGCCCTGTCCCCAGGCCACCCCTGAGGCTGTGTCCTGGTGCCACAGGAGGCTGACGGATCGCCAGCGAGCCTTAATGATGAGCTACGCCGAGGACGAGGCCGACGTGGACGGCACGGTGAACGGGGTCACCAACACAGCGTCAGGTGAGCAGGGGGAGCTGCTCCCCTTCCCTGGGCAGCTGCTGTGGGAGTGCAGAGAGCTCCCTGAGCATTCCTGGGGAGCAAGGCGAGCCAGGATCACTGTGGGGCCTGTGGCAGCACAGCCTGGTGTAACAGAAATAGTTCTAGTGTGGAATTAACAGGCTGGAGCACACAGCAGGGAGACAGCCTCTTCCCAGGAAGCTTATTCCAGTACTTAATGGGCAAATCCATGTGTGAGCAGAGAGCAGGCACTGAGTACTCAGGGTCCAGACAAGCTGTGCTGATGAATGCCTGCTGCTCCCTGCTTCTCCTGTGCCAGGACTTGCCTTGAGGCAGGGAAGCAAATGTGCTTCAGACCTGTGTGATGCCAATCCAGTGTGCTTGTGAGCACAGCAGGGCTGTCTCTCCTGGAATGCTGATGGGGGGAAACCTGGGCTAGGAGTGTCCATTGGTGCCAGTCAGCTCTGGTCAGTGCCAGGGAGGAGTGAAGGCAGCTGGGAGCTTTGTGAAGCAACTCTCCAGCTCCAGATGGAAAATTGAGATTCAGCAATTGTGTTTTAAGTTTCAGGGATGAAGTGCTTGGAAGAGGCAGCAGGTAATGGCACAACACATGGTAAAATAGTAAGGAAAGAGCTTTGTCTCTCACCACTGGAAAGCAGTTTTTCTTTGCTTGATTGGAACAATGAACTTCTTAAAGCCCACTGGATTTTGGTTTTGGTTTGAAATTCAACAGGGTGTTTATGACTAGGCAAAAGTGAGAGCCTTTTGGAGCTGCTGAATGATCCCAGGATCTGTGGCTACATGCCAAAGTGTGAGGAATATAGACTTAAGTGCAGGATCTGCCAAATACTCCCCAGTGTTGTTTTACAGTGCTTTCCCAACAGAAGTTACATCTTTCCCATATTACAGGGGAGAAGGGCAGAGAGCTCTGAGCACTGAATTTCCATCCCAGCTTTTTAAAGGCATTTATGTGCCAAAGAGAAAAAAATCCCCACTCTTCCAACAAATTTTTTAAAAAGCAAACCTGCCAGTTTTTACCATGATGAAGAAGCAAGGCAGGTTAAAACAGCGCCAGTAGGTTGCAGTGTAGAGACAGGCTGTGCTGAGGGAGGCGTGTCCTGCCTCAGGATTTCATTCCATTGCATCAGGCTGGGGAGGCTGGGCAGCACCTGACTCGTGTTCTCTGTGCACAAAGAAGGCTTGAGGGGCTATTTGGGATCTTGTTATTGATGGTTTTACTGTAGAAAAAAGAGATTAGCAAAGAGGTCTCCTTTGTTCTTATTATAGCCACTTCTGAGGGACAAACAAGTTCTCAGGACAATTTTAACATTCCTTATCTGAACAGTTGGTCTGAAATACTCGTAGCCTTTTTCATTCTACACGAGTTAATTTTCTGCTTGATACTGGCTAAGCATTGCTTGCAATGGCACAAATCAGGCTCCTGGTGTGGTTTTGCACTGCTTTGCAAGGAAAAAACCTTGAAACAGGAAGAAGTTGTTTCAGAGATCACCAGTATAGATTTTTTAACCCTTTAATGTTCTGGCTGGCTGTGATTGGTTTCATCACTTGTTTTTACTGGCAGACTCTCAGTTGCAAGCACTTGTTTCCAAAGCCTGTGGAGTCCCTGACTCAGTTGTGCAGCATGAGAATTTCCTTGCCAGTTGGAGGGCTGGGGAGAGGGCAAGGGAACAGCTCAGCACCTGGGCTTATGGTTGGCTTTTCAATTTCTGGGGTCCAGGCTCTCCAGGGCTTTCACTGCAAGAGGTTCAGTGCTGTGGCTTGCTGCCAGGTGCAGTCTTGGACGTGAGGGAGCAGCACAACCAGCTGCTTCCTCTTGGCCATTCCCTGTCTCGAGCACCCCTCTGGTCCTGCTGGGAGATGTCTCTGACTGCAGCCCTTTGCTGTTTGTGTCCAGGTGGCAGGGCCACGGCTAGCGCTGACGCAGGCGGGGATAGGCCTGAGGCTCAGGAGAACAAGGAGGGATTCCTTTCCAAACTTAAGAAAATGTTTACCTCCTGACACCCCATCTGAGGTAGGAGGCCTCTTGTGTTTCACTGTCCTCTTTCCCCCACACTGAGCACTTCTTGGGAGGTGGAAGCACAATAGCACAGCGCTGCTTCTCACTTAGCCTCAGGCCTTCCAGCCACGGGTGTGCACAGCCCTAGCTGTTCCCTGGGACCTGGAGCAACAAGCCAGCATGGAAGAGCATTGTTGCTGCAGCAAAGAGCAGCACAGATGCTGGCTGCTCCTTGGGGAGGTGGCTGGGCTCCCCTGCAGCTCTGCTGCTGGAGCTGTGCCCAGTTCCAAGCACTGAGTGTGTTCCTATGAGCTGGTCCCACTGGGAGCAGGTTCTGCCACACAAATCCTGGGCTGCAGAGCCACTGCTGCTGGCACACGCGGGCTGGATTCTCCCCTGCCATGGCCTTGCAGCACCAGGGAGGTGCCAGCCTTTGTCACAGAGCACAGCAAACGCCACCATGCATCGCTGCAGTGTAACTCAGATGCTTCAGTTGGGCTGAGCTGTTGTGAGGGAGCACCAAGACTTGGAATCATCTACAGCAGACACAGAGTCTTGGACTCCAGGGGCTCAGCTTTGCATCTTTTAGGCTTTAAAGCTGGCTGTGCTGTAGGGCTGAGTGTGACAGCAGGTCAGGAGGAGCGGTGCTCCCACACTGGGCTGTGTGCTGATAACAGCCAGGAAATTGTAACCTTCCTCTCTCTTCAACTGCAGGAAAGCGTTCTACTGGGAACTAGGAGCCAGCAGCAGCAGGTCATCCATGCAGTTGGGGGTGAATCTTTCTGGCAGCCAGGCTCTGGAGAACACAGGATGTCAGTCAGCAGCACAGCAGGAATCCCAGCTGGAGAGGCCATGGACCACCGAGGCACCAACACAAACCCCACCCACTGTCCTGGGAACAGGCAGTGAAGGAAAAGGCCAGCTTGGCAGAAGTGTGCTTCTCTGGAGGCTGCTCCACAACCCTACTGCTGCTGGAAGTTTATTTGGTAAAAGTTGAAGTGTTATTTAGAATCCAAACTACAGGAAACGTGAAATAAATACCCCAGCACAGAGCAGCAATTTGCTGTATGGAGGCCAAGGCCACCAACTGCTCACTCAGGTGCCCTTTGGGATGCCAGGTGAACTCTCCAGGAAACTTGGTGAGTCAGGGAGGTCCAACCTTATCTTAACAACAGCCCTGCTGCCCTGCACAGCTCCGAGTGGAATCTCCCTGTGCCTGGGCATTGTCTGAGCCCAGCTGGCCTGGCTCCCTCGCAGCCCTGGGCTTTCTCTATCCTGCTGATTGCCTGCACAGAGCAGTGATGGAATCTGCACTTTGCCTCAAGTTTATCCCCCAAATAACTAAAGTTACACACAACTGCTGTCGCTTCTGGACTGGTACAAGTCAATCGCTGAGCCCTTTGCCAGTTGGGGACAAAAATCTTTTATTACTTTAGTGCAACACCCATAGAGTAAAGGATTGGTCAAAGCATCATTGTTTTACTTGTGTGAGAGTGCAGGTGAGGTGGATCACTCCTTCCAGATGCAGCTGAGTTCTTGCAGTGAGTATTCCATGGTTACTGTAGCCTGCTGTGTTTGTGATACCTGGAGGTACCATCAGCCCAGTACTGATCAGTTCAACACCACTTAAACAGGGACATGCTGTAGTCTTGCCCTCCTTAATTTGCTGAAATAAAGCACACAGTTGCCTCCTGATTAAATTTATGTAAAGTGATTCTATACCCATGTAAATAAGATGGACTTCATAAAGATATTTAACACGTGCTGTGCCTTGCTGCATTGTCTACTCTTCCACCTGATCTGTCACCTCCTTTCCTTCCCCTAGAAACAGGAATGAAGGTCTAGGACAAGGAAGGGACAGGGTTGGATGGCTCCAGCATTGCTAGGGGCTGGGATTGGCTTTAAACACAAAGCTGCAGGACTTTAGGCACAAGAGAGTTTTCCACAGAACCTTGGACAGTCTAGAAGTCAAGTTTTATCTCAGCTCATTGGGACAATGACTGAAATTAGCCTCAGGAGCCCAAGGACCAGGAGCAGAGCTGTATGATGAGCAATCAGGCTCAGCTCTTGTTACACTCACAGGAAGTCACTGCAGTCCCTGCTTGCTGGGGTCACACTAAGCCTCCATCTCCAGTGGCTCAGCTGCAGTTCCCAGACCAGATCCATGGAGAAATCCCTGTTTTCTGTTTGCTTAGGAGCCTGCCCTGGCTATGGCTACCTGGGGACACACCTTCAGCCTACCACGTGCTGCCATCTGCTCAGAGCTGCCTGGGAAAGGAGATGATCCTGGGAAAACAAGCCCACCACCCTAAAACAGCCACAGTGATTAAAGCAACACCTCCTTGAGGACACAGTGCAAAGGCAGTGCTTCTGTCACCCCTCTGCCTATGCTGTCCAGCTCTTCCTCTTGTCCTAGCTGCCCAAATAGCCCCAAGCAGCTGCACGAGCACACACAGGACCAGCACATGGGCCAAGCTCTCTGCAGCTGGGGCAGGATCAGCCTCTCCCTGGGGCACTACTGGGAAGGCAGCATGGCTCAGAGCACCTCACCTCCTCAGCCAGGTGCCCCTAGCTGCTGCTAGCAACCAGGGAGGAAGAGGAGGGAGGGGAGGCTCAGAGGGCATTTTTGTTGTCCCCCACCCACTGCTGGAAGGTGCGGGCCTTGGGGTTGAGCTTCATGGTCAGGGTCACGTTGCGGTCTGGCTTCAGGATGTAGAAACGGAACATGGCAGCCATCTCCTTGGCCCCAGGGAAGTCCCGCTTCTCGTACTCCTCAGTGGTGATCTGCAACAGAATTAGGGAAAAAAACTCTTTCAGAGCCTGCTGGGGTTTCCACTTAGCCCCTGGGGGGGATGTACTGAGGGCTGTGTTAGAGCTGCCTGTCACAGCATTGCACTGGTGCTGGGGGCTCTGCAAGGCACTTCTGCTGGGGTTGGGTAAAGGATGCAGCCCTGCCTGGCAGGAACAGCCCAGCCAGCCTAGGGCCAGCACCCAGGTCCGGCACAGCTGGCCAGGGTCTGGAGCAGCTAGGAGGGAGCCTTCCTCACACAAGAGCTATGGCTCAGGGGCTCTGGAACCTGGGTGGTCCAGGAGGTAATTCAGGTTGCCACCTGGCACCCCAAAACATCCTTCCCTGCCTGAATCAAAGGGTTTGGTTCACTGCACTTATGGGAGACCAGAACCTGCAGAGAGCATCAGAGGGGCTTGGTTTCTAATGAAATGCACTTTATTCTCAGGGCAGGGAACCACCACACCCCTCATCTATTGTATCGGCTGCCTGAGGCATAACTGAAATGCAAACAAAGATTAAAAATAAGTCACGAAAGGGCAGGGAGTGGTCGGGGGGTTGTTAACAGTGACACAGCACAGAGGCCAGGAAATGTTGTAATGGTGACACAGCAGAGCCCCGGGGCAAGCTCTGCTGAAGGGAAAGGCACCCAGCACCCACTCCTGTTGTGAAGGTGCCCATCCCCCTGAGGCTCCTCTGGAGACCTCCCAGCTCAGTTATCCCTTGGAGCCAGGCACAGACCTGCCCGGGCACATCCCTGTGCTCCACAAACGTGAAAGCAGTGACAACAGTCACAGGGCAGTGTTGGTGCCAAGCTGTGCTCCAGCCACAGCCAGCAGGACTAACCCTGGACACCAGTGCTGGGCTGTACCAAAACGAGCTATGAGTCCCTCAGGAGCATCACCTGCACCAAGGGACACTTCCTACCTTGCTGGCTGTCACATTCTTGCCCGTCTGCTGAGAGAGGATGGCAGCGTACTCTGCCTCGGTGAGCTTGCCTGTGCTGAGTCCGATCACTTGGCCAATGTACTCCCCTGGGGACTTCAGCAGGGAAAGCACAATGGGCCCAAGGTCCTCCACAGCCATCCCATCCATTGGGGTGTCCCCCATGGGCAGCTCTGTATGGAGAGATTGATCCCAGCTGAGTGCAGCCCAGCTCTGAGGAGCTACAGCAGAGTTTTCAGCTCCCAGTCTCTGGCCATGAGGTGAGGGAGGGATGAGAGCACTCATCAGCCTGGCAAGGCAGGAGAGCAGGGCTGAGCTAAGAGACCTGGACACCAGAGCAGCACCGTGAGTGGCCTGCAGCCCCACCACCTCCACCATGGCAAACACAGGCACTTGGGGTGTCCAGAGCTGCTCTGGGATCTGCAGAGCAGCCCTCAGCACCTCAAACAGGCCCAGGACCTTGGTGATTTCCTGCAGGCCACCAAAACCATAATAATGCAGCTGCCTGTGGTCAAGCTGGCAGAGGCCTCTTCACCCTGCCAGCCCAGAGCCCTGGCAGTCTCTCCACCCCTCAGGCCCTGCACAGTGGGATGAGGACAGTCCAGGACAGTGACCCACAGAGCTCCTGCTTACCCAGAACAAAGGTGTCTCCCTGTTTCTTCTGTGGCTTGAAGATGGAGAGGAAGTTCTCAAAGTAGAACGGCAGCCGGACGATGGTGGTGGGAACCCCAATTTTCTGGAAGTACTCCTCTACCACGCCTTTGCCATCAAAGTGCAGCACCTCCAGCCGGCCCCCTGTCAGCTTGTGCACATTCTCCAGGCCACTGAACACAACGTGGTGCAGACCCTGGCGCTTGGACAGGTCAGCCAGATGCTGTCCCTGGGCACAGGGAGAAACCAGCCATGAAGAGGGGAACGGGACATCCCCAACATCCACACATCCCCCCTTCCCTCTGGGGAGGATCCAACTCCCACCAGCCCTCAGCTGGCTGAGCACAGTGAATTGTCCAGGTGAGGCCAAATCCTCTCCCTTACCTTGTCCTAGAAAGAGCACACACCCTCCAGCTTTGGAACTCGCTGCTCCACCAAACATGCAAGCACCAGCATAAAGAATTTGCCTGGCCAACACACCTGCCCTAAACTATCTTATCTTTTGTCCGTTGCCATCCAGGTGTGGCAACTCTGCTACCTTGCAATATCAACTCTTGGATGAGCACCACCCTTGGGATCTCTGATACTGCAGGATTTTGGCCCCAAAGGTGCAAGCACCGAGAGCTACAGGTCTGCAGGCAGCAACAGTCCCAGCTCTGCCCCAGAAAGGCTCTGAGGAGCCAAGTGCTACTCCTGCTACTCCATCTCCTGGGAAGTGCTCCCTCAGCACAAATTTATCAGCTCCCTGAAGGCACCAGGCCCTGGAGCCATGCAACTGTGAGGGAACAGAGAACAAGTCCTGGCTTTGAAAGAACTGGGACCTGGTGTTTGTGAGGCCTTGGGGTCTTCTGGACGGGCCACTCAAACCATCAGGGCTGCCACGGCTGCTCCAAGAGCTGTCCCTACTTTGATGCTACTCATGATCCACCCTCCCAGATGATTCCACGTGTGGTCTCAGTTAATGTCAGCACAGGTACCTGCTTGATTTCCTTCTCCTTGCTGAGGTGATCCCAGAAGTTGGTGACAATAAAGGCTCCGTAGGCTCCCGCCACGGCCTGCTCCAGCGATGCATCATCGTCCAGATCTGCCTTCACCACCTCGGCTCCCCTGCGCCTCAGCTCCTCCGCCGCCTTCTTGCCGGGGCTCCGCGTCACTGCCCGCACCTTGAAGGTGCCATCGTCCAGCAGCGCCCGGGCCACGCTGCCCCCCTGGGCCCCTGCAGGAGCAGCCGCTCAGACGGGCCCGCGACTCCGGGACCGCCGGGGCCGCGGGACGGAGCCACAGGGACCGAGCCCCGCTCGCTGTCCGCACTCCTCACCCTCAGTCCCGGGCCCTCGGGCATCACCGACGCCTCCGCCCCTCGCCCTCCCCGCCGGGCACAGCCCGGGCCTCTCCCCGAGCACTCACCGGTGGCCCCGAACACCACGATCAGCTTCTTGCCGGCCATGCAGCAGCGCGGGCGGTCCCTGGGCTCTGACAGGGCGACAAGCAGCGAGGTCGCACGGCCGCAGCTCAGCCCCCGGGAGGAGGGGAGGGAGCGGGGCCATGGCCGGGCCCGGGAGGGATCGGGGCGGCTGCGGGGCCATCGCCGGT
>VRYO01002014.1:14353299-14434415 GCA_009812075.1 Sialia sialis
TCCCGTCCCGTCCCGTCCCGTCCCGTCCCGTCCCGTCCCGTCCATCCCCTGGCCCAGCCGCCTGCTGCTTGCTCAGGAAACCCGCCCGAAAGCCGAGAGCCACAGCGTTACCCTCTGTGAGGGGGCCGGGGGTTGTGTCCCTTCCTCCCCGGGACTCCCAAGCCTCCCACACCAGTAGGGTCTTTCCTTAGTGTGGAACCCGGGCTGTTCCCCAGGCTCGTCCTGCTGCTCCCTCTGCAGCTGGGACCGTTCTTTGTCGCCAGGCCTGCTGTCCCCAGGCAGGTGACTCTGTGCAGGTCTGAGCTGAGGCTCCGTCCCCAAGCACCCTCCTGCCAAGCAACCACACGAGTCAACAAACAGAGTCACCCTGGGCCTTTTGTCACCTCCCCTCCAGCTCCAGAGGGGCTGCGCTCAAACTCACACTGCAGGGAACTCCATAGGTTGACTTTAGTGAATAAATACATGGAGAAATGTGGGGTGGAATCCAGTAAACAGCCCAGAAAATGTGTGAGGGATGTGCAATATGCAGTGGCAAAGAAATATTTCAGATGTGATAATTCAGATAAATGATGCATTGTGCAAGCAAGAGGTGCAGTCCTGACTGGGGTTTTTGCACAGTCATTTTGGATGTGAGGGATTTTAGCTGCTGGGACTTACCAGGGGCCAGCTCCTCTTGAAACCACCCTGCAGATGGGGAAATCACCAGCAGACCTCAAACTCACCAGAGGAAAGACTTTAACCCTTACTGGGCATAGCCCGGGTCGGCAGAGAGCGAGGCTGGGGGAGACACAGCCCAAAGTGGTGGCTGGAGTTCCCAATTCCTGCTTGCCCTGCCTCTCCTCCCCAAACACAATTCAGTGGCCGCCAGCCCACCCTGGCCCTATCAGCTCGCCACCACGAGAGCTCCATTAGCCACCTGAATTCCATTAGCCTGAATGCCGGGGAAATTTGTATAGGATTTACAAAAAGGGAGGATTTGTCAAACAAATGGAAAATAATGCCCGACCCCACCTGCCTGTGTGGAGCTGGGAAAGGGAGATTCTGCCCATCCTGCTGCTCCGATAGCTCTGGCTCCTTGGTGGGATGGGATCCAGCTCTTTGGAGACAAATCCTAATTCCTGGAAGCATTTAGCAAGGGCAGGAGAATAGCTTTGGAGGAACGAGAGGCTATTCCTACACTTTCATTCCACTCTTTCAAAACTCAACTTGCATTTACTCATGGAATTATTCTTTGCCCTACACAAAGCAGGGCAGAGCTGCTGCAAGTCCAGCCTCTTCCATGGGATATTCCCAGCGTTCCAGGCCAGTGAGGACTTGTGCAGCAAAACCCCTCGGCTCTCGCAGGCCGGAGTGAGCTCACGGCTTTGCTTCAAGTGAATTCGCTGTAGTCTGGATGTTGTTGGGGGCGGATTTGTGGCTTTTGGGAGAAAGCATCCGCAGGCAGCCGGGGAAGTGTCGGCGCACGGAGCATCCCGGCGGGACAGCCCCGGCTGCCGCTGCCGGGGCTCAGACGCTGCTGGGCTTTGGCGCATCCCTCACCCCGATTTGCACAGGCACCAGCCCCGCGCTGACAGGAAGGAAGATCAGCGAGACACGGGGCAGGAAGGGGCGAGCAGCGAACGGAAAGAGACAAAAGCCCCGGGGCTGTAAGCGGCGGGGGAAGCCGGAGCCACGTTCCGCAGGTGCTGCCCCGAGCATCGCCCCGCCCCGGGTCCCATCACCTGCAGGGGACACCGGCCGGAGGGGCGGCTTCTCCCTGGAACTTGAGCATCCGTCGAGGAGGAAGCAAAGCCCTGGGGATAAAGAGCTGAGCGGGACACGGAGGAGCTGCATCCTCCCGAGGCCACGAGGATGCTCTCGGCACCGCCCCGCTCACACTTGGACCCGGGGAAGGCGGCATGAGGCCAAGGTAGGGCTTGGAGGGGCTGTGGAGGGGTGTGGGGACAAGGGGCGGTGTCACTTGGCTCTCCCCCCTGGGGACAAGCTGCTGCAGAGCTCGTGCTGCGGTGGCCACGTGGAGTGGAGTCGCTGGGCCAGAGCGGCAGCGCGGGAGCTGTGGGCACAGGTCCCTGGCACGGCACGGCACGGCACGGCACGGCCACCAGGCTGCCAGCAGTGGGTGGAGCCCAGAGTGATGGAGACGAGCCTGGGACCCCACAGGGAGCCTGGCACATGTCACACATTCTGTCCCCTTGCCTGCTCTGCCTGCCAGGGCACGAAGGCAGCCACAGCCAGGCTGTCCTGCCTGCCAAAGCTTTCTGCAGCAACTTTCATCCCTCTTAATGTCATTTGCTGAACGAATGAACTTCCAAAATAAACTCCAAGATGTACCACCAATAGAAAAGGAAGAGATTAGTGACACACTCACCTGTGGCACGGTGCAAAATTGCACCAAAGAGTGGGGCAGGGCCCTGGGGTGTCACAGGGGCAGGTGAGGGGCTGGAGCTCAGCCCTGCACCCAGGTGGGCACAGAGCCCCAGGCATCAGACTGAAGGCTGCTGTTGTTTGGGCACTGATGGGCACTGTGTAGCCCATACACATGGGGCTGCTGGGGACAGGCCCTGCTGGAGCACAGGCTGGCTGCTGTCACCCTCTGGGATGTCACTGTCACTCAGGCTTTGGCCAGCACATGGCACAGCCATCCAGAGTTATCCAAAGCCAGGCAGGCATCCTTGGGAGCCAGGGGACACCTCCCACTCGGGATGTTCCTGTTGCACAAACGTTTCCTTCTGGAGATCTTGCAGCTGCTCTGCGAGGCTGTTCTGACCAAGCCCAGCGGTGGCTGGGGTGGTACCACATCCGTCAGCATCCTGCAGCCCTGGGGCTGAGGGCTGGCAGCAGCTCCTGCCCTGTTTTCCTGTTGATACCCTGAGATGCCCTGGGTGGCAAGGACAGAAGTTGTTTGCTGGGAGGATCTGCTTTTCAATCAGCTGTTTGCACGTCTGTGGTAAAGCATCCTTGGGGCACGGCCAGCTCAGGAAATGCATCAGCCTTCATCCTGCAGCTTGTGAGGTGCAGCAGTGCCCTGCAAGGGACCTCTTCTCCAAAATTAGCTCACTGATCGATTTCACCTTTTTTTTCTGCTGAGATTTGGGATTAGCACTGCTGGCATACAGCCCAAGGGTCCTTCATGGCCCCTCACCTCCTGTTTAATCTCTGCTGTGTCTGGGCCCTGTTATTGGGGCTGGGGTTCAAAGAAACAAAAAACGAAAACACAAACCTGGAAGAGATCAAATTTAATATAAAATACAGATGGAAATAAATTTTGCTGGCATTAAATCCCGACCAAAAAATAGAAGTGATGTGTAAACTTAGATGACCGAGTTCAGACCTACCAGCCTGTAAGCCTAATAATTGAGTAATTATGCAGAAGGTGTTTCATTGCACGTTTAATTAGCAGACATCCCGATGTGAAATCTCTTCCATTCTGCCAAAAGGTGGCAGCCTGCATCCTGGCTTCGGGATCGGCTCAGCTCGGGGGGAGCAGCTGGAGCTGGTGCCTTGGGAAATGTTTGAATTTCCAGACAGCCCGCTGCTCTCGGAGGTGGGATCAGTTCAGGGCAGGGGAAATAAGTAGAAAGGGCGGAAGGAGAGCGGTGAAGGAGCCCGGAGGAGCGCAGCCGGTGAGGTGGGGAGGTCGGGGGCCGCTCTCCTCCCGTGCCCGGGGCTGAGCCGGGGCTGGGATCCCGGGGCTCCCGCACCCCAAACCGCAGAGCTTTGGGGGATTGGCTGCACTGAGAAACCCCACAAGGACAAGGACGTGGCCAGGCTGAGTTTTTCTGCATGTTTGGGACAAGGGGCTGGGCTGGAGCGGACAACTCCCACCTCGTGCAGGTGCTGCGTGATGATGCAATTTTTAGGTGATATAAAAAGCTTTTAACCTTATCTAGATACTGTAGACCAGTCAATTTTCGGATGTTTTCCATCTGTGGGTGCCTGCAGCCATCCAGGAGCTCTTGCTCAGCTCTTTGGTGCCTGTCTAACCTTGGCACCCTCAGCCCACCCTGAGCAGGTCCCCAGGACTCTGTGAGCTGGGAAGTGCCACTGGAGGTGCCAAGCACCCCCTCCCCAGCATGCTGCTGTGAATCCCTGCAGGGGCACAAACACAGATTTCCAGCTGCTGGGTGTCAGCTGATGCAGCCCTGGTGCTGCTGGGACAGCTCCTGGCCTGGCATGGTCCCAGTCCTCAGCAGATCCCCAAGGCACAGGGTGATGGCTCTGTCTGGGGCAGGAGGAAGATCTGGGAGGCTGTATTTACCTGTTGTCTCCAGAGAGCCTCATGCTGTGGCCACCTCAGGGCTGTCCCTTCATCCCAGATTCCCTGGATGCTGCTCTGGTCATGTTGGAGTGCCAGGACTGAAACTGCACATTCATAATTAGAGCCAGAGATGAGCAGGATCAGCTACATCCAGGTCTGTGCTGTCTGGTGTTGGTGTCAGGAGTTTGGATCCTGGAACAGGATGGACACAGTGGGAACCACAGCAGCACTTTGGGAGAGGATTGTCTGTGCACATGGTGGGCACCTTCCAGCACAGTGCTTGTGGCTCCCAGCACTGATGGGATTTGGGCAGGGACACTCAGGTGAGATGGTGGGGATGGTGAGATTGGAGCTGCTGCAAGAACATATCAGTGTTGTCTACACATCCTTAGAGGAGAGGGTTTTCTCCTGGGCTGGACCTTTGGACCACACTAAGCAAGAAGAAAATGTGTTAATGCCAATTCTTGGCAGGAAAATCCCCATTTCCCTCCCTGGGGCTTGCAGGTGCCATTCACCAGTTTGGCTGGGCAGCCCCCTGCTCTCCAGCCCTTTATCCTAGTTTCCCTGGGGGCACAGACATGGCAGGGCACACACAAACCTGTATCCCTGCTCCTCTGGCTGCCAGGGGGACATTGTCCCTGCTGGCTCCTGGCCAGGCACAGCTGCTCACCTGGGGTGCGCAGGATGGACACCTCAGGCAGGACTCATGGCCAGCAGCCTTGGAGCGAGCTGGGTCCCATCCTTGTAACTCCCTCCAGCCCCTCAGGACTCAGCCTCCAGCAGCCCCCTGTGGTCCTAGAGCTGCACTGAAACTACTGGAATCAGAAAAAAATTGCAGCCCCTGGATTATTTCTCCTGCTGCTTTTTTCTCCCCGTGAGATGTCTCTGCAGGAGCTGTCCCACGGCTGCTGGTTTTTCAAGGAGCACCAGAGGACAGCATCAAACATTCTGTGGTGTTGGAGCAGCTTTCCCCCATCAAAGGGCCTCGTTTCAGGGGAAGGGCTGCAGGGAACATCGCTGCAAGCAGCAAAACCCCCCTTTCATTCTGGCTCTGTGTTCTGGCTTGCACAGCAGAGATCAGAGACAGACCTGGGGACTGCAGAGGCTTCATTGAACTTTCCAGGCCAGTCAGAGACAAGAACACATCAAAGGCTGAACATTTTACTGTGAATTGCTCACTGAGCTCCTTTAATTGATGGTGTCTTCATTGAGCAGGCCACTGCCTGGGGGGCTGCTGCTGAGGCCCTGCTGCTCCCAGCATGGAGAAGAGTTTTGCTGTGGGATCTCCACCACTGCCCGGGGCTCATGGGCCTCTGACACCACTGGGACCAGGGCTCAGAGCTGGGCAGCTGGGGCACAGCCCAGGCTTGCATCCTGAAGGGAAAGGCACTGGGCTCAGAGCCACAACAGCACCTCCCAGCCCCACAAGGGATTGTCAGGAATCACCTGGGCAGGTGGGGCTGGGCTGGTGCTTTGGCAGCCAGCACCTTCTGTCACTTATCCCACCCTGAAGGACATGCCACCTGTTCCCATGGGAGATCCAGCCATGGTCTGGGAGGGACTCAGCCCTGGGGACACTGCCAGGTCCCTCCTGCAGCACGGCCACCTTCTGCAGTCTTGTGCTTCTGGTGGGAGGAATAAACCCCAGCATGGATCCCTGGGAGGGAGGAGGAACAGAAGAAGTTCCAAGCACCTTTACCTTGCACTATGGACCAGAAACTCTGCCAGGTTCTCCTGGTCCAGCTACATCTGTGCTTTCTCCCTAGCAGAATTCTGACCAAAGCAAGCAGTGTTAGCTGTGCCTGTTGGTGAGGCTGCATCAAAGCTCCCACAGTGCCCACATTCCCCTCAGGGGGATTTGACAAAGACAAGGCTGTCTGAGGGCAGGGACCCCATTGCAGAGCCTCTGACCAGCAGGGAGATGTTCACATGGATGCAGAGCATCCTGTGGCCAGGTGGAGAGGAGGAAAGATGCCAGGACACTGAGACTGTGTGTGCATTGCCCCTGGGGTCAGGAGTTCCACCTGGATGTGGCCAGAGCCTGGGGATGGCTTTGGGGCTGGTGGCACAGGACAGTGCCTCTAACACAGCTGGGGCTGGGAGCACCCTCAGGCATGGAGACATTTCCCTCTCCACCTCTGCTTGAAGAACAACAGGAGTCTGAGCAGAATCACTTCTTACAAAGAAGCAGCAAACCCTCAGCGTGGTTTGGCAGCCCTGAGGGGGAGGGAGCAGCAGATGCTCCTTCTCTGGGTGATGATTCAGAGCATCCTCAGAGCTCTGGGACAGGATGTGGTGCTGGCCGCATGCAGCAAGCCCAGACAGAGGCTCTGGATGGGGGCCAGGTGGGTTGGAAACCAAAGCAGCCCTTCATCACTCTGCTGCTGCCCCACAACTTCCTTCACAACACAGAGAAGAATGCACGAGCAGTTCCCAGCCCTGGTGACAGTGGTGACACTCGGGTGCTCCCCAGGTGACCCGCAGAGGCACAGGGGCATTGTCAGGGCAGTTCATGCCCCACTGTGCTTGAGAGAGATGGTGCTGGAAGTGCTGCAGGTGAAGGCACCAAGTGTGTGGGTCTGGGGCCAGCTGTGCCCTGCCAGGCCCGCAGTGAAGGGGACTCTGTCTCAGCCAAAAGCTGATGAATGAACCCCTGGCCCAAGCACACCCAGCAGCACGACAGCTCAGAGTGGGCTCCCCCCAACACTGCTCCTCATGCTTCTCCTCTTCTTCCAGCAGGGCCATGGGCAGGGGCTGAGGAGCCCTGGGTGGTGCTGTGAGCTGGCCAGGAGGAGCCACGGCGTGGCCCATGGGATGCTGCTGCCACCACAGCGCTCCTCGCCCAGAGACCACCCATGTCACAGGAAGTCTCTGATGGAAGGTGAGCGGTGGCTGGGCAGATCTGGCACCCTGGGGGAGTTCTGCAGCCAGAAATGAGATAAGGTGGGGCACCAAGGTGTGAGCAGATCCTGGCTGTGCTGTGGCACCGGGGGAGCGGCTGTCTCTGGAGAGAAATGATCCTGCTCAGAGTTTTTTCTCAGCATGCCTTTGGATTCCAGGAGAAAACACCATTTCATGATTGAGTTCTTCATTCTCCTTGGCTTCAATTTTAGTAGCTGCTGCCCTGCCCTAGCAGCTCCTAACTAAGCCTCCTGCCAGGACTTTGGGATGGCATCACTGCAAGGGGGACTTGGGCAGGGCACTGTGGAGGGCTCTGGCTCACCCCTGCTACCTTCAGAGCCAGAGACAATTCTGCACTGCTGCCTTTCCATGTCACCCCTCACATTCCCAGGGCTGGTCCAGGACCCACCTGTCCCTCTGTGCTGTCCCACAGGGACCTGGATCCAGCGGTACCGCCGGCAGCTGGCGAGGTGCATCTCTCCACAGCTCCTGGAGGACATCATCAGCCCCCTGCACAGGCTGGAGCTCCTGACGGCCGAGGAGGCTGCCCAGGCGCTGGCAGCGAGCCCCCTGCCCGAGCAGGTGAGGGCTGTGGTGGATATCCTGGCTGGCAAGGGCAGCCACACCTCCCAGTCCCTGCAGAGCTTCATCCACACCTCCAGCTCGCAGCTCTACCTGCACATCACTGGCTATGGTAGGCAGCCCAGCCAGGGGGGCTGCACACGTGGCCTGTGCTCGCTGGAGCACCCTGAGGTGTGCACAGAGCTGGCTGTGCAGGTGGTGGTGCCATTGCAGTCACTCTGCTGGGGAAGGACACAGCCAGGGGTGACAAGGACTCTATGCCAGGTCTGAGGGAGCTTCCTCCAGGCCCCTCACTGCTCTCTGCACCCCTCTCTGGGCAGCCTGAGGAGATTTTAATGTCCTCAGCATCCAGATCCCACCAGCCAGTCCCAGCACCAGGCTGAGCCTGACCCCATTGGCTACTGGCTGCCCCAAATTCAGGCTCTCTCTGCAGCCTTCTTGCCAGGAAAGGTTTCCCTGGGCTCCCTCCTGGTTGGACGGCTCCAGCCTCGGCTGGTGTCTGCTCCAAATCTCTCATACCATTATCCCCTGCCTGTCCAGCCTTTGCTGGGGGCTTTAATTTTGCTGTGATACCTGAGCCAGGTGAGCAGGACAGGTCCAGAGGTGGCCACCAGGTTCTGCCAAGAGTCCAGATCATCAGAGAGTGCAGGGCAATGAGGCAGGAATGAAGTCGAGCTGGAAAGTTAATGGAGAGGTCAGGATCAGAGCCAGCAAGGGCAACCAGGTTCAGACACAGTCCAGTGGCCACCAGGCAAGGGCAGAGCAATGAGGTCCAGGACTAAGATGTAGCTCCTACAAGACAGCTTTAGCTGAGGCTGAAGGCCCTGGGCTGAGCTTAAATGGGCTCCTGGACTGACTGTGAGGCTGATTAGGACTCTTTAGGCCACTTGATGTCACTGCCATCCTTCCCACCAGGATATAAAGGCTCTGTGAATTTTCCCTCCGCATGGGCACGGCAGAAAAGTGAAGCAGCTTCTGTCATTTGCCTTTGTGGCTGTTCCTCACCCGTTTCATTCTCTGTGCAGAACCCATGGTGCAGAAGCACCTGGAGAGCCTGCCGAGCTCGTGTGGGAATGGCCTGGAGACAGGAGCCCTGCAGCGCCTCACCAACCTGCTGCTGGTAGAAGGCCTGACCGACATCCAGCAGAAGGAGCACGACATCCTGCAGGTTGAAATCACCAAAGGCCTGCCAAACGTGTCCAAGAGCATCCCCCTGGAGAAGCTGTTCCTGCCTCTTTCCAAAGTCAGCATCCCCCCTCGGATCTCTGTCACCATTGGCGTGGCTGGGATTGGCAAGAGCACCCTGGTGAAGCTGTTTGTCTGCAGCTGGGCAAAGGGGGAGATCAACAGGGACATCATGTTTGTGCTGCCCCTCACCTTCCGGGAGCTCAACACCTATGAGAAGCTCTCTGCTGAGCGCCTCATCTGCTCGGCCTTCCCTCACATCCCCGAGCCCGGCTGTGGGGCCGGAGCCGCCCGGACCCTGCTCATCCTGGACGGCCTGGATGAGTTCAAGACCCCCTTGGATTTTTCCAACGCAGCGGTTTGCACCGATCCCAAGAAGGAGATCCAAGTGGACAACCTGATAACCAACATTATCCGGGGAAACCTGCTGCAGGAGGCCTCTGTGTGGGTCACGTCGCGGCCGGCAGCAGCCAGGCAGATTCCCAGCGGGCTGGTGGACCGCATGACGGAAATCCGAGGCTTTGGGGCTGCAGAGATGAAGGACTTCTTGGACCAGATGTTCCTGGGCAACAGAGATCTGTCCAGCCAGGTCTTGCAGCACATCAGGGCTAACAGGTCGCTACATGTCCTGTGCACCATTCCTAGTTTTTGCTGGATTTCTGGCTCCTCAATTGCTTATTTCCTGAAACATAGCAGCGATCAATCCCAAGAAGCAACCGTGGTCCCCAGGACCCTGTCAGAAATCTACTCCTATTACTTTAAAATGGCTCTGAGTGGTGAGTGGCTGGAGAAGCCAAGGGAAACTCTGAGGATTGAGCAGGTTGTGAACACCAGCAAGAAGCTGGTGGGCAGCCTGGGCAGGCTGGCCTTCTACGGGCTGCTCCGGAAGAAACACGTCTTCTACGAGCAGGACATGAAGGCCTACGGCATCGACCTCTCCCTGCTGCACAGCAGCCTCTGCAGCCGCCTCCTGCTCAAGGAGGACATGCAGGCCTCCACAGCCTACTACTTCAGCCACCTGACCATCCAGGAGTTCCTGGCAGCTCTTTATTACTACACGGCGGCCAAGCGAGCCATCTTCGACCTCTTCACGGAGAGCGGCGTGTCCTGGCCCAAGCTGGGCTTCCTCACCCACTTCAGGGGCGCGGTGCAGCGGGCGCTGCAGGCCGAGGAGCGGCAGCTGGACATCTTTGTGCGCTTCCTGTCGGGGCTGCTGTCCCCGCAGGTGAACAGGCTGCTGTGCGGGTGGCTGCTGCTGAAGGACGAGCACGGCGGGTTCCGCAGCCAGGCCATCGGCGTCCTGCAGGGCTGCCTCCACGCCGAGCAGGCCGTGTCCTCGCGCGCCGTCAACGCCATGCGCTGCCTGCACGAGATCCAGCACACCGACACCGCCCAGGCTGTGGAGGACGCCATGAGGAGCGGGAGCTTGGCTGGGATGCTCACCCCCAGCAACTGCTCCGCCCTGGCTTATCTCCTGCAGGTCTCTGACGTCTGCCTGGAGGAGACAAACCTCTCCAACTGCCTCACCTACAATGTCTGTAAGAGCCTGCTCTCCCAGCTCCTCTTCTGCCATAACCTCAGGTGAGTCCTGGTGGGATTACACTGGGAGAAGGCAGGAGAGATGCCAGGCTGTGACTGGGGAGTCACAGGTTAGTTTGCATTGGAAGAGACCTTAAATGCCACCCAGTTCTACCCTTGCCATGTCCAGGGACACCTTCCACTGTCCCAGGCTGCTCCAAGCCCCAGTGTCCAGCCTGGCCTTGGACACTGCCAGGAATCCAGGGGCAGCCACAGCTTCTCTGGGCACCCTGTGCCAGGGCCTGCCCACCCTCCCAGGGAAGAATTTCATCTTAACTTCCAATCTAAATCTCTCCTCTTTTAGTTGAAACCTGTTCCTGGTTTTAAGTGCCCCCTAAGTACTGGAGGCTGCAATGAGTTCTCTCTCCCCTGTGACTCACAATACCGGGTGTCAACAGGGATTTTGGGTCCAGCAAATGTTGTCCACCTGCAGAGAGCTGCCCTGTGGGTGGCACTGGGTCAACTCCACTTCTGCCCTTGAGCTTCTCCACCTGGGACAGGCAGATGTCATGGGAGGATCATGCTTTCTGCACTTTGCTCTCCAAACCCTTGCTCTTGCTCTTTCTTTGTGTCATCTGCAGGCTGGACAATAACCAGTTTAAGGATGACGTGATGGAGCTGCTGGGCAGTGTGCTGAGTGTGAAGGACTGCCAGATCCAGAGGCTCAGGTAGGACATGGAGCTGGGGGCACTGCAAAACCAGGCTGGGGGTCTCCCAGGAATGTCTCTTCCACTGACTCCCCAGGGTGCCTAATGTCAAGGACAGCCCCACACAATCCCCTGCACCCAGGCACAGTGACCTTACCCCAAGGTTGTCTTGCCCAGTCTTCCTGGAACTGCTGCTTCCTCACTGTTCCTAAAAAAAGTCAATAAATCCATCCCAACAAACCATTTGCCAAGGTCACAGCAGAGCATTGGACACTTGAGGCTCTGCATGGAGCACCTGCTGCCTGGAGGGGACAGGCTCCTGACCCCCACACAGGAGATGTCTCATCCCGGACAGATAGGTTCCCACTTTCCCCACCTCCTGCTCTTCCTCAAGGCTGCACAGAGTTCCCCATGCTGCCATCTGAGCTCCTTTGTAGGACATAAATGAGTTTTCTGTCCAGAAACAGTGTCCTTGCAGTCCCTGCCTGGTGTCCACTCCAGAAGAACATGCATCACTTTGGTTGTACCCTGAACCAAATGTTCCCCATGGCTCTTCTCTGCTCACCCATCCCAGCTGCATCCTGGGATATGCTAGGGTCTGTGCCAGTCTCTTTCTCCTCTGGAAAAACACCCAATTTTCCTTTTCTGGGCAGCTTGGCAGAAAATCAGATCAGCAACAAGGGAGCCAAAGCTCTGGCCAGGTCTCTGCTGGTGAACAGGAGCTTGATGTCGCTGGAGTAAGTGTTCCCCTTCCCCAGCTCCTGTGGTGCACACATTCCCACTGGGAACCATTCCCTACCCACAGTGGGGCTGGATCCCACCGGGCCTGACCAAGCTGGGGAGGGTCTCCAGCCCCTAGAGCTACCACCACAAGCTGCTGGCCTGATGTCCCACCTCAGCAGCACCATGTGGAGGCATCTGGCTTAAACTGGGCCTGTGCCAGTCTGGCTTTGCTAACCTTGGCTTTTCTGCCTGTCCTGCCCCAGCCTGCGGAGCAACTCCATCGGCCCCACCGGAGCAAAAGCCTTGGCTGATGCACTGAAAAAAAACCAAATCCTGCTCTCCCTGAAGTAAGTCTCAACTTCTGTAGCACCTCCTGGAGCAAATCTCCAGGGCAGACGCCCTTCCATCCCTCTTCTGTCCACAGGGGTTTTCCCAGGCTCCAAGGGCCAGCACATGGGGAGACCCTGGGCACACCCTGGGCCAGGTGTGCTGGGCAGTGAACACGAGCAGCTGGCACAGACCCAGGGACTGGGGCAGCCCTGGGCCAGAAAGCTGGAGTTCTCCTGCCTCCTGGCTCCAGTGGGGCAGGGCTGGGGTTGGGGTGCAGATCGAGGTCCTTTCTGTGCATGGAGCTCCCAGAGTGTTGTGTCATGGAAGTAAGAATATCCCATGGGAGAGGAGGGAAGGAGACTCCTGGCCAAGGATGCTTGGAGACCAGACCCCTTTTTCAAGCCAGGGACAAGGGCAAGCAAACCCCAGGGCAGGTGGCCACTGCCCTGCAGCCCTGCACAGCCCCTGGCCCTGCTGTGGAAGCAATCCAGGCACGGCTTCACTCCTGTCTCCCACAGCCTCCAGCACAACTCCATCAAGGAGGATGGGGCCACCTTCCTGGCTGAGGCCCTGCTGACCAACCACAGGCTGGTGACCCTGCAGTGAGTGACCAGAGCATGGTGTCCCCTGCTCCAGCCACCCAGCAGGGTGTGGTGCCACCATGGGGATGTGACACCTGCCATTCACAGGTGCCTTCATCCCTTTTGCAGCCTGCAGAAAAACGCCATCGGAGCCCAGGGCGCCCGGAAAATCGCAGAGGCGCTGAAGCAGAACTGCAGCCTGAGGGAGCTGATGTGAGCACGGCAGGATGGGGAGGGATGGCAGTGCCAGAGCCACATCTCCCGGGATCTGTGGGCAGGAAGGGCAGGAAAGGGGCAGGTCCATGTGACAGGCAGGAGGGACATCACTGGCTCTGCCCAATGGGGCTGGTGTGGATAGAGAAAGCAGCCCTGTGCAGATGCTCTCTGTATGTCCAGGGATGCAGGGAACCACAGAAAGAAAGGATAAGCTGTGTCCCCTCTGGCAGAGGGAAGCAGCAGGGTTCCTGGCCCTGGGGAAATGTTAAAAGTGATTCCAGCTCAAAGCAGCCCCGAGAACAGAGGTGGACACAGCTGGGAAAGGAGGTGGCAGCGAGTTCAGGCTCATTGCTGCAGCAGGAAGAGCCTGGGGGAGGTGAATCCCTTGCTGGCAGTTCCAAGCTTCCTCTTCTGTCTCAGACTCTCGAGCAACTCGGTGGGAGACAACGGCTCCATTGCCTTGGCCGAAGCTCTGAGGGTGAACCACAGCCTGCAGAGCCTTGAGTGAGTTTGCCCTTGACCATGGAGTGCTGGCTCCTCCTTCCAGCAAAATCTGCCACCCCTCAAGCCCTCACCCTCTCCCCATGCCTGTCCCACTCCACATTCCCTGGATGTGCAGGCTGGAACACAATGGAGCAGCTCCAGCAGCAGCCAAGCTGGCCCTGCCTGCACTAGGGGGCACTGGCAGAATTAATCCGAAAACCCAGTGGTGACTTTTTATTCTGGCTTGGAGGAAATCAGTAGTTTTGGGTCTTTTCTCTCTCAGAAGTGTTGGGAATTGGCTAAGGAGGGAGGTAACAGGCTGAGGCCTGGCAGCCAGGCTGGAATGGTGCAACCTTCATTCCCCATGGGAACAGCACCTGGAGGGGAGGGCTGATGGCTCCTGGTGATGGCTCCTGGTGACGAGTGGCTGTGGCCTGGTTCTGTCCCTGGGACAAGGATCCCAAACCCACGGGAGCTACATGCCCAGCTGAGGCAGCAGCCATGGTGACAGACAGGTGGGGACAAGGGTGTCCCAAAGTGCTGGCAAACCCTGTCCCCTCTGCTTGCTGGGGCTGGTGCTGCTGTGCTCAGCAGGAATGACTGATCCCACCCTGGATGCTCCAGGCTTGGTCCTTCTGCCTTGGCTCCCCCTGTCCCCTGAGGTTTGGGAGTTGCCCTTTTCTCAGTGAAACGGGCACTTTCCACGCCAAACATGAGCCTGCAGCCCACCTGTAATGCCAAGACTGGCCCATCCTCACACACACCCCTTTCATCTCAGTCTCCAGAGCAACTCCATCAGCAGTGCAGGGGTCATGGCACTGACAGCAGCTCTCTGCTCCAACAAGGGACTCCTCAGCCTCAAGTAAGTGACAGACCCTTCAGCCAGCCTGGCCAAAAGCTGCTGCAGGTACCTGGGAGCTTTTCAGCAGCCTGGGCTTGTGTCTGGTTATTTCCACAAGTGCTCTGAGATGCTGAAAGCAGCTTTGGTCCCTCCTGCAGCTGTGAGGAACTTCTCTGTCTCTATCTTTCTCCCTTTGGGACAATATTCATTCAGCCACATCTTGGAATAAAAGGATGGCAGCAGGGATGGGAGGCTGGCAAGCAGCCCTGATGGGCCACCAGTGCCCACAGGAAAGACAGGGAATGGAGGGGCAGGGAATGAGCTGTGGGAGCTGATGGGGGTGGTCTCAGCCAAACTGCTCTACTCAGTTGATGGCCTCAGCCCCAGAGCAGGAGGTGAAGGGGGCACTGGGGGAGCAGCTGATGCAGCCCTGCCTGGGCTGCTCCTCCACAGCCCCGTGTCTTTCCCCAGCCTCCGGGAGAACTCCATCAGCAGGGAGGGGGGCCCTGCCATCGCCCGTGCCCTGCGGAGCAACAGCACCCTCAGGAAGCTGGAGTAAGTCCCATGGGCTCCAGGAGAGCGCTCAGACCCACCCTGTGGTGTCCCTGGAGCTGTCCTCAAGTTTTCCTGTGTGACTTGAGTCCTCTGTCCCTCCAGCTTGGCGGCCAACCTACTGTACGACGAGGGGGGCAAGGCCATCGCTTTGGCCATCAAGGAGAACCGGGCACTCACGTCCCTCCAGTGAGTTTCCCCCTGGGCCTGGCTGGCTTTGAAGCCCATGGACATGGGCAGGGACACTGCTCCTCAGCCCCTCCAGGCTGTGACAGTGCCACCCATGGGAGGGGTGCTGTGACATCCTGGATGGAGCCACAGGGTCTTGCACATCCTGGATGGGTGCAGGTGGTGTGGAGCCTGGAATGATCAGGGCATGCTCACAGCCCAAGGCTTCACCTCTCATTTTCTTCTGTTTGCAGCTTGCAGTGGAACTTTATCCAGGCCAAAGCAGCCACGGCCCTGGCACAAGCACTACAGTCCAACAACAGCCTGGCCTCGCTTGAGTAAGTGGGGACATGGCTGGATGGGTCCTGGGCCCTACTGGAAGGACCCTTAAAGCTCATCCAGTCCCACCCCTACCATGGGCAGGGACACCTGCCACTGTCGCAGCTGCTCCCAGCCCTGTCCAGCCTGGCCTTGGACACTGCCAGGGATCCAGGGGCAGCCCCAGCTTCTCTGGGCACCCTGTGCCAGGACCTCCCTACCTCATTCTTCCCAACATCCCATCTAACCCTGCCCTCTGGCAGTGGGAAACCATTCCCTGTGTCCTGTCTCTGCAAACCCTTGTCCAAAGTCCCTCTCCAGCTCTCCTGGTGTCCCTTTAGGCACTGGAAATCTGCTGTGTCCCCCAACACTGCGTGTCCTTGCCCGGGGATGCTCTAAATGCCCCGTGGCCCAGCAGCTCTCCCAAGCCATTTGGGAATGCTGAGCCGTGTGCTGGCTGCCCTGGGCTCCCAGGCCATGGACACACATAGCACCTCTGTCCCAGCCTGCAGGAGAACGCCATCGGAGACGAGGGCACTGCCGCCCTCTCTGCTGCACTGAAGGTCAACACCACCCTGGCAGATCTCCAGTGAGTATCCAGGCTGCAGCAGGGCCCTGGTGTCACAGCCTAATTATCCTACTTAACACACCATGGCCACCTCAGGACAAGTGCTGAAGGGTCCCTGTTCCCTTGCAGCCTGCAAGTGGCTTCAGTTGGCGCGGCCGGTGCCCAAGCCCTGGCAGAAGCCTTGATGGTCAACAAGAGCCTGCAGATCCTGGAGTAAGTGCACGGGGCCACCGAGTGCCCACAGCTGTGCCACTGGCTCCTGGGCTGTCTGAGAGCCCGGCCCTCGGCTCAGCACCGCTCCTACCCTTGCATGGTGATGTCCCAGACCTGTCCCTATGTGTGGTCACTTCTCCTCCCCCTCGCATTTGGGGCCAGCCCATGCTGTCCTTCCTCACTCTGCCTTTGTTTGCAGCCTGCGGGGAAACTCCCTGGGCCTGGCGGGGGCCAAGGCCATGGCACAGGCGCTGAGAGTCAACCGCAGTCTCCGCCAGCTGAAGTGAGTATCACACCCCAGCCTGAGCCAGGAACATTCCAGACATTCCCTTAGGGAAGAGCAGTGGCATGGCCAAGCCAGTGGTTCTCAGAAGGGCAAACCCTGAGCAGGTGGCTTTTCCCAATGCCCAGTGCATGCACTCCCTCCTGGTGGCCACATGTCCCTGGCTGGTGCTGTCTGACCCTCCTGCCTCCCACAGCCTGCAGGAAAATTCCCTGGGCATGGAGGGAGCCATCTGCATTGCCACAGCCTTGAAGGGCAACCACGGCCTCACCTATGTCAAGTAAGTGGCTGCTGCAGTGGGTGGGAAAGTCAGGGATGGGGGACACCATGAGAACCAGCCCATATGGCAGGAACATCCTGTGCTCCTCCCAGGGTGACAGCCACCACCCCCAAACAGCTCCAGACCCTCAGCTCCTCTCCAGGGGTGCCTCTGGGCCAAATAATCCCCTCAAAACACAAATAGTCTCCAAAATATTCCAGGGGAGAAGTGACTCAACCCCTCCAGCTGTCCAGGGCTTTCTCCAGCTCCTCACTTGGCTGCCTCAGGGCTCTCAGAGTGCCGTGGAGCAGAGTCTTGCATGGAGTGGGGCGGGCACAGGGGATGCTGGTGCAAAGCTGGGCAGCATCACCAAGGGTCCTGCTCTGCCTGGTGCCCCAGCCTGAGCTGCTCTCCTTGCTCCCAGCCTGAGCTCCTCTCTCTGCTCCCAGCCTGAGCTGCTCTCCTTGCTCCCAGCCTGAGCTCCTCTCTCTGCTCCCAACCTGAGCTCCTCTCTCTGCTCCCAGCCTGCAGGGTAATCACATCGGGCAGTCAGGAGCCAAGATGATCTCGGACACCATCCGGACCAATGTGCCCGACTGTGTCGTGGATGTGTGAGGGGCCTGCCTGCAGGAGGGGGACCTGGGGGTCCCTCAGGCCTGGGTGACTGCAGGGAGCTCCTTGGTGCCCATCTCAGGGACCAGAACTGGAACAAGGAAAGCTCCTGAGCCCCTGGTATGGCCCAGGAGGACAGAGAGTGTTGGATCAGGTGTGCAGGAGGGTCAGGACTCATGGTGAAAGCTGAGGGATGTATTTGCCCATGTCTGGGTTTATCCAGGCCCTAAGGGAGCTTCAAGGAATGGGGGAAATGCAGAAAGGAGTGAGGAGGGGCAGATGCCACATGCCAGACCTTGATTTTGTGGGTGATTTATCTGCTGGTGGCAGCACCTCCTCCTGTGATCACCCTGTGCTTTGTCACCCTGGTGCTAAAACCAGCCCAGTCCTGCAGGTTTCCCTTGAAGCTCCAGATGGACATGAGAGATTTGCTGCTGCCTTGCTCACATGGGCGTGGTTCTGTGGACCTGGGGTCTTCCAGCCGGTCCTGACTGTTGCTGTGTCCTCAGTAACAGGCTGATGCTGGCCAGGCACACCTGAAGTGTTTGGTAGAGCTGTTCTCTAGCAAAGAGAGAGGTAACCCAAGGCATAGGAGTGGAACCATCTAGAAGGACCTTGGGAAATAAAGAGTCCTTAGGAAAATGGAGGAGTAGAAGGGTGAATGTAAGAGGAACTGCACTGCCTGAGCAAGGGCTGTCTCCAGCACATCTTGGTGCTACACCAGGACTCTCTGAGCTCAAAATTCTGCCTCTCAGCTTCAGGCTGGAGCTCTTGGATCTCCTGCTGCTGTCACTGGTGTTCTGTGACCTTGGGATACCCAAGGTGTCCCAGGGTCTGTCCCTAGCAGATCACCTTTGACTAGGAGAGCAAAGGTGGTGCCTTTGTGGGTGTGGCAGAGACCCAGTGACTCTCCAGAGGTGCTGGGTTTGCAGGTGACCCAGCAGCCAAACTCTGAACCCCCAGAGCCCCCTGAAGCCACTGTCCCCTGTCCCCAGCTCAGCCAGGACATGCTGCCACACTCAGTGGCTGGGACCTGGGGGCTGATCCCAGAAACACTGGGCTGAGCTCTGGGGATGTAAACACTTGGGAATAAATGAGTTCTGGATGACAAGATGCTTCGTGCAGCTTTGTATTTACATATTTGGGATGGGCTGTGCTCTACTGCCCAGGGCTGAAAGCTCAGCTCACTGGCACAGGGATCTGCTGCTGCTGCTGCTCCTGCCTGGCACAAGCAGCTGCAGCAGCAGTGGCTTTGCCAAATGCCTGCTGGCTGTGCTGGAGGCTAGGTGGCAGTGCTGCCTGGAGAGAGAGGCTCTGGCTGTGTGCACACCAGGGCTGGAGTCACTTTTCCATCAGGACCTACAGCACAGGAAATAGAAAACTGTGACTCAAACTGCAGCCCAGACTGGGAGACTGGGCCTGGTCTCAGAGCTCAGATCATCACAGAACGGTTTGGGTTGGAAGGAATCTCCAAGCCCATCCCATCCCATCCCATCCCATCCCACTCACTGCCTGCCATGGGCAGGGACACCTCCCACTATTCCTCCAAGTCCCATCCAGCCTGGCCTTGGACACTTCCAGGGATCCAGGGGCAGCCACAGCTTCTCTGGGCACCCTGTGCCAGGGCCTGCCCACTCTCCCAGGGAACAATTCCTTCCCAATATCCCATCCATCCCTGCCCTCTGGCACTGGGAAGCCATTCCCTGTGTCCTGTCTCTCCATTCCTTGTCTCAAGTTCCTCCCCAGTTCTCTTGGAGCACCTTTAGGCACTAAAAGAGGCTCTGAGGTCTCCCTGGAAACTTCTCCACTTTCAACTTCACTCTTTCAGTCTACCTGCTGCTGCTCTTTGTGCAGACAAGCCCTTGATTAAGTACATGGTATGTTTAGGATAAACAGATATAGGCCAGATTTAAAACCAATTGAAATGCATTCCCAGAGCAGCTTTTCATCCAGTTTTATTAAGCCAAAGAAATCTATTTGGACATAATAAAATGCAGGGAAATCAGGCCCACGATGCTCACTGGAGTGAGACTTTTGGCACTGCAGTGCACAAGAGCCAGTTTAGTGCAATTATGGAAATAAGTGCACATTACTGTGATTCTCATTATGGATAAACTGCTCATGCTTTGAGATTCACAAACCTGGCAATCCAAGTTTAATTTTCAGGTTTAATGAACATTATTTACCAGCTCCTGAATTCACACTGATGCACACTTTTCAGACAGCAGGGTTTTAGCTCCTGGCCTCTCCAAAGTTTGTGCTTCCAGAGGCCTCCTGCTATTGAAGGGTCAGAAGTCATTATCACTTTGCTCCAGTGGCTCTGGCTTCCTTGCTCGGAGACTGGATTTGCCTGGGGAGATTTCCATGCTGTCATCTTCCAGATCATCCTCCTCATCCTCCTCATCATCTTCATCCAGGTCAATCTCACTATCCCCTGAGTCATCCTGGAGGACAGGAAACAAGAGTCCATGACCAGCTTCAGCTCTGCCATGGCCAGGCCTCTTTGCCAGCCCAAAGTGAGGGATGGCAGTGCTGGCTTCCCCCTGCACTCCCAAAGGATTGCAAACCTCCTTTCCCACCCCACAGGCCTGATGAACACAAATTCCCTGACTTCTGCTGGGTCTGGCAGGGTGTTTAACATTCAGGTGACAGCTACTGTGAGACCACAGAACCAAGGTGAAGAGGAAGACAAAGAACCACAGGAGAGGAACCCACCTGTGCCTTGCGCCGGCCGGGCCGTGCCGGGGCTGGGGTCCCCTTGGAGAGCCAGAGTGGAGCAACAGGAGAGGCAGAGCAGGAAAAAAAAGTACAAGAACATAAAAGAAAACAGAAAGTACCCAGGCTGGGAGCTGGGGAGAAGGCAGCAAAGGCAGACACAGCCTGGGTATCACCTGCCACACACTGCTGGCTCTTCCTAACTCCATTAATTCCTTGAGGAGTTCAAAGCAGCCCCTCACTGGTTTCATTCCCTGAGCTGGGACACACAGAGGCCTGCAAAGAAGGCCTGAAAAGCTGCAGTCAGAGGGCAGCTGAAGTGGCTGCACTGAGGGAAGTCACAGGCTGCAGGCCTTGGCTTTCCAGCCCTGGATGTGCTGGGGCTGTGCCAGCAGGGAGAGAGCTGCCAGCAGGGGAGTCTAAAGGGAGCAGCAATCGCAGAGGGTGACTCTCCTAATCTGTCACTAACATGGCCAAGGACAATCAGGCAGCACTGGGACTAAAATGACATCTTCACCCACAGCACAGCACTCTGCCCTTCCCAGAAATGGGTCTGGATGTCCAGGAGGCAACAACAACCTTCACCACACCCATTCTGGCAGGAGCAAAGAGCAGAGCATGGGCTGCAAGTTCCTCTTCAAGACACAAGCTGAGAGTGCCCAAAAAGCTGTGGCTGTCCCATCCCTGGAATAGTTTTAAGTCAGGTTGGACGGGACTTGAAACAACCTGGTCTAGTGGGATGTGTCTCTAGGTGGAACAAGATGGGTTTTAAGGTCCCTTCTACCTCAAACCATTCTGGGATTCCCAAAAATGTCTGAACTCCCCTCCTTGAGACAGGCAGCACTGGGTGTCTGCTGGATTGAGACAGAAAGGTTCCATCCACAGTGAGAATTAACAGCAGCAAGGCTCAAACACAAACCCACAGTTACCACAGTTGTACTGTTTCCTACACTCTCCAAAACAGTGTTCCAGCATCACCTGCAGAGAACAGCCCCACTGCTCCTGGAGGGCAGCTTTTTGGGATGGTGGGGAGAGCTAAATGCAAATGCCAGCCACACCCCAGCAGCTGGTTCCAGCCTGCTGGTGGCAAATGCAGCCACTCAGGTGTGCCCAGAGGCACACAAAGGCTGCCCATGGATGGCAAGGCTGGGCACAGACACAGAGCAAGGGCCTTCTGTACAAACTGTGTGTGCCTTTTACACTGTCCACTCACATGTACCCCAGGAGCCCTGGGGCAGCAGGAATCCCAAGGGCACAGCTCACAGTCCTGCTCTCATCCCTGCCCCATTCTCCAGAGGACAGATGCTGCCAGTACAGGCCACAGACAGAATTCCAAGCAATGACTTTTCTCTAAAAAGGGAAATTAGGCCCGTGTATTTAACCAGAAATCTGCCCCACAGCTCACAACAGCATTCCTGCAGTCTGTGTGCCACTAGGATGAGGTGAAAGCACAAAGACTCCAAGAACAAAGGAAAAATAAGGAAATACACGTCTATGCCAAGGAAAGGTGTCTTGGAAGGGAGGGGAAAAGTAGGCCTGGGGTGTGAGGACTCAGCAGGTAAAAAGGTGTCTCTCCAGCTGAGAAGAGGGCTGGCATCTAAAGTCCTGTCAGAGAAGCTCAGCAGAAAGATGGGATTGTTACTCACATCTTCCTCCGTGTCTCCACCTTGCATTGATCCCACGATCCGTGTGCCAACTCTTCCTGCAAGAGCAATGGGAATCCCCATCAAACCTGGCTCCTGGCTCCAAGGAGAGAGGAGGGAGGGTAAAGCTGAGGGTGTATCCCTCAGTGAGAGGATGAGATCCCAAATCATGCAGTCACCCCCTTGTTAAGCCTCATTGCTCAGGAGAAGGTATGACTGACAGTAATTAACACTGGACTCAATGATCTTGGAGTTTTTCTCCAACATTAATGATTCTATGGTTCTATTTCCAGTCAAGGTGCTATTTCCAGAGCTACCTTATTCCAGCATGATGGCAGGACAAGAAACAATGGACATATTAAGAAACAGAAATCCTACCTGAAACCTATTTTTACTGTGAGGGCAGTCAAACACTGGAACAAGGTTGCCAAGAGAAGTTTAGGAGTCTCCATCCATGGAGATATGCTAAAACTGGATGTGGTTCTGGACAAGCAGCTCAAACCTCTTAGAGGAGAGAGGTTGCTCTAGATGATCTTGAGAGGTGCCTTCCAACCCAAAAATTCCATCATCTGACACATTTCTTCCTCTGCTTGGGCACACAGAGAACAAAAGCCCATTTTTGCCATGTGGTGAACCCTTTGTCCTTTAGGGATCTCAGACCCTTTGTGATATTCCAGGATGGACAGAATCTCACAGAAACCCCTGGCCAGGCCCAGACAAACCTCAGGAATTTGCTGTTGATGTGTGGGGCTGAAGAGGGAGGTGGGGATCTGCAGGGTGGGGATCTCACTGGGAGGGGAGCACACACTGTACCTGCTTGGCTGGTTTTGGCTATCCAGAGGCAATGGGAAGATGCCAGCAGGTCTCCTTGGCTGAGGAGGGAGCCTGGGAGTGTTGGGAATGGGGAGGGCAGAGCTCTGAGCAGGGAAAAGCTCCTGTGGGCTGCCTGGGTGACTCAGCCCTGCTGCTGCAGCCACAGAACCTCCTCAACACTGCATCCTATTTCCAGCCCGCTGTGTCCATCCCATTTCACCATCTGCTGGTTTCCTGCCATCACCAGCTTCCTCCATGCCAAATATGGATTGTTCCAACCTAAAACAATCCAATCTGTGCTGCTTTTAGCATGAAAACAAGGTAGCTTTAAAATATACCCTGGCAAACCTCTTTTTTTCTACTTTCCAAAGCACAAAAGGTAACAGGTCCCCTTTGTCCCACGCAGTTTGATCTGATTTAGTGGTAGGAAAAGCTGCCTAACTCATCCACAGCTCACAAAAAAACCCTTGTATCAAGGCAGATCATCAGACTATTAAAAGGATTTTATGCCTTTATATAAAAAGTAATGGCCTCTATGCAGCAGTTGCTGATAACACAGGAAGTGGAGATGGAATTCAAAGATCTCTGCATAGATCTGTCTTCAGGCTTTGGAGACTTTTGCTCTAATTTATGCTACACTAAATGCTATCAATTTGGAGGTGATTATACCTGACATTCTTAGAGGACAAAAGAACCCCATTTTTGCCCAGCCTACAAATAACTCTTGAGTTTAACTGCAATTTTACTCTGTAGAAGGCCCAACATAAAGTGTAAAATTGGGAATCACTGCCTCAAAAAGGAGAAAGCTGCAGGGAGTTCCTAAAATAAGCAAAACCGAGAGAGAATCTGAATAGAAAAGAAATCAAGATATCAGGTAAGGAGAGCTGATGGAATAGGAGAGTTCAAAATGCCATGGGAAGAGCAAAGAGAATGCTCACAGGAGGTGTGCAGGATGCTACTCCTCCATCAGTGGGAATGCCGCAGAAATCCTATGGACACAACTGCTCACACCTGGAGGAACTCGAGGATCTGGTACTGCCTAGACCTGGATCCCTGTGTTGCCTAAGCCAGGAGCACCTCTCTGAACCAGGGATCAGCAGAGTTAGGTCCTGCAGCAAACCCTGGGACACTGCCAGGAAAGACCCCAGGATGCAGAGGGGCTGGGATTTCACCTGAGCTCTAAGCTGTAAAGAGGAGAGAAATCAGATTTTCCATGGAGCAGTATTTTCACTCCCAGACCATAAACCCCCACACTTCCCTGTGTGGGGAGTGGCCATGGTGTGTTTCTGTGGCAGGCAGGAAACACAGGAGTCGCCTGCATGGCCCAGGGAGAGCTGGGGATGTCCCTTGGTTTCCTGGGTTCAGCTCAGCTGGGCTCCCACAGCTTCCAAGGAGAGAGCCTGTAGTGTCTCCTGACAGATAATGTGAATCCAGCTGGGACATGCTGTACAGAGCAGTGATTGGGAAAGATGCTGGTAATGAACAGGCTGTGATTCACTGCACCTCTGGAGTCAAATGTTCTCCCTGTGCATGGCCATGGTGTGTAGGCACCGGGCAGGGAGCAGAAGGGAATGTGAATCCCTGATTTGGAGCCTGTGAGCTGTTGCCATTTTCTCCCTGTGTGATGCTCCCCACTGTACCAACCTGTGCAGCTGCCTGGGATGGAGCCACAGGGCTGGCATGATTTCCAGCTCCTCACCCAGCAGTGGGCACAGATTAACCCTGTGTCTCCCAGCAAGGAGTGACACACAAGCTGAGAGTCTGGACAGCCTGGGAGGGTGGCAGGTGGCTTTGGAGCTGACACAGTTTGCTCTCAGTCTGGAGATCTGCAGTCAATCTTCAGTGCTTAATGTGATCCACAGCATGAGCTCACAGGGGACACCTCTCTCACATTCCCCTCCACACACAGAAAAATGGGATGAACCTTCTGCCTGATCCTTCTGAACTGTTGCCCTTTGGACACTGTGTTCTTAATCACAGAATGATGGAATATCCTGAGTGGGGAGGGCCCCACAAGGATCATCCAGTCCAGCCCCCAGCCCTGCACAGACACCCCAACAATCCCACCCTGTGTCTGAGCATTGTCCAAGTTCTCCTGCAGCTCTGGCAGCCTCAGGATCATGCCCAATCTCTGGGGAGCCTGGGCAGTGCCCAGCACCCTCTGGGGAAGAACCTTTCCCTATCTCCAACCTAAACCTCCCCTGCTCAGCTCCAGCCCTCCCCATGTCCTGTCCCTGTCCCAGGGAGCAGAGACTAGAGCTGCAGCCCCTGCTGAGCTCTGCTCTCAGTCTCCTTTTCCAGCTGAACAATCGAAGTGCCCTCAGTTGCCCCTCAGACCCCATGCCCCTGTCCCTCCTTTGGACATTCTCCAAAAGCTTTAGATCCTCCTGATATGGTGGCACCCATGGCTGCACTAGGGCAGAGCAGAGCAATCCCTCCCTTAGTGCAAGACCCTGATCCCAGCAGCATTTTCCAGGCATTGACAAAATCCAGGGATTCATTAAGCACAGCACAGCTGCTGCATGGGGGAGCACACTTCAGTTTATTTCTTACACCTCCATGAAAAGGAAACCTGCTTGGAAGTGAGGGAGCTGTTCCCCCATTTCAGACCTACAGCCTCTCCTCCTTGTTCACTGGGTCTGATGTTGGGATGGCCCATACAGGGGGAGCCTGGGAGGGAAGGAAAACATTCTAGAAATTCCATAAGCAGAGTGACAATTTCCACTGAGAACACGACTTCCCTGCTTTTCAGCCTGCCTGTGGTGTGGAAGGATTGGAAACAGGACCCTGGAGGTTCACTTGAGAAGATTTGCATCTCAAAACTCTCCTTTTCCCTACAGGACTGAATAAAAATGAGGGATAATTGAGGCTCTGCAGCCTTCCCCCAGCATGCGGGGTGCCACAGGCACTCAGCAGCAAGTGCCCTCTCTGCCAGCACATCATTAACACTCTGATCCTCTGGGCCAAGGAGAGACTCCAAGAAAGCTGCTTTCACTGTGTGACTTTAGACTGATTGCTAAAAACCCAGGGTTTTGTAAAGCTGTCTTCTTACAGTGAAGATCAAATGGGGCTGAAGTTGTTCCTGTCTCAGTAGTGAAATGGTCTCTGTGGTCTGGTAAGGACAAAACCAGCCCTTAACACCAATGTTATAAAATGAAACAAGAGCCACAGCACTGGGAGAAATGGGTCACAGGAGCTGAAATGTCCTGGCAGTGTGGAATAGAAGATTTACAGGCACAGCTGCACAAGCATGGACTATTTCAGTTTAATTCAGCAGTAGTGCCTTGTCACCAGCACAGTGTGTCCCAGTCTGCCTGTCCCCACCTGCCACCTCTGGAAGGACAGAGATCCTCACGATTCCCAATGCATTTCAGCACTCTGGTCCAAGTGACTGAAAAGATGGATCTGCACAAGGAATCATAACACCACTTCAAAATCTGTCACTTCTGATAGTGTGGGTGACAAAAGTCTATTCAGCTCAAGTGGAGACTGGACATGCTCTTAGGAGAAAATAAATGTACTGAGGGTTAGCTTAACTCTGTGCAAGCCACAAGTGGTGGGGCTGAAACAGCTTGAGAGCAGCAGGGAAGCTGAGGGAAGCTCCCCTGTGCTTCCCCAGGCATCTTCTTTCAGCCAGGGCTGGGGAGAGGCCAGGCTGGCTGATCCAGCAGAGCACCTTCTGCACTCCCAGGACAAGGCTGTGCATCCTCTACCCCAAAATCCACCCCAGCTGCACATGAACATCCATCCTGCTGCAAACAACTCATCTATGGCCTGTTTCAGGCAAGAGGTTTCTCTACACTGCAAATGGTTAAGGCTTTCAATGCTGAAAGACTTTCTTTTTCTTTGGCTCTCTGACAAAACAAGAATCTTATTGCAAGTGCCACCACAAATTCAGGGAAGTCCATTGTATTTGTCACAGCCTCAAATATCTATTGCCAGACAGAATAAAAGTGGATGTGAAATTTTATTCATGTTGACAATGCTAAAATTAAAATGTAAAGACCATATTGCCTCCAGCTCTGGTGTCCCCAGCACAGGAAGGACGTGGAGCTGCTGGAGTGAATCCAGAGGAGGCCACAAAGATGTCCCAGGAGCTGGAGGCCCTCTGCTCTGGAGCCAGGCTGGGAGAGCTGGGGGTGCTCTCCTGGAGAGGAGAAAGGTCCAGGGACACCTCAGAGCCCCTTCCAGGGCCTAAAGGGGCTCCAGGAGAGCTGGAGAGGGACTGGGGACAAGGGACAGGACATAGGAAATGGCTCCCACTGCCAGAGGGCAGGGATGGATGGGATATTGGGAAGGAATTGTTCCCTGGGAGGGTGGGGAGCCCTGGCACAGGGTGCCCAGAGAAGCTGTGGCTGCCCCTGGATCCCTGGCAGTGTCCAAGGCCAGGCTGGACAGGGCTGGGAGCAGCCTGGGATAGGGGATGGTGTCCCAGCCATGCCAGGGGGTGGGATGAGATGAACTTTAGGGCCCTTCCAACCCAAAGCAGTCTGTCATAAATCTGTGATAAAACCCAAAGTGATCCTGTGATAAATCAGTGTATTCTCTCATCTACAAAAGCAAATGATCAGTGACATGTGGGTTTACTAAAATAAGCCCCCTTAAGGAGGGGACTTTTCTGTCAGTGTGATATTGTGATGTCTTGGGTTGTAATACAGGATGCGACCAAAGGTATCTGTTCTGTCACCATCTGTTGAGACCAGGTAGAGCAGTGATCCTTATCTCCCTGGGAGATATTCTGCTAATGGGCCATCCATTGAAACCAGGTGGGGCAGTGTTCTTTATCTTTTCACAACCCACCCTTCCTCCACGGGAGTTGTCTCCTGTTAATGGCCTATTGAGTCCCACTGTGTGACTGATAAAATTACATCAACCCCTGGGGAGATGCTCCAGCCAGGGGAAAGAGCCAAACCTTTCCCACCAAGATAAAAACTGAGATTTGGGACACCAAGGTGCCCTTTTTCCACTGGATTCCAGAGGAAAACCGGACTTCTCCACATCATCACTGGAGCTTTGGAGGGAAACTGCCCCTTGTCCAGGAGCACTGCTCCAACTGAAGCACATCTGTCACTGCAGGATGATGCAGCCACCATTGAATGGCACTGCTACCAGCACCCTGACTGATGTGGTGTCAGATTGTATTCTGACTCTGTCAGGGTTTGGGGTTTGTTTCTTTGTAGTACTGTATTTCTATTTTAATTTCCCTAGTAAAAAACTGTTATTCCTATTCTCATATTTTGCCTGAGAGGCCCTTGATTTCAAAATTAAAATAATTTGGAGGGAGGGGGTTTACATTCTCCATTTCAAAGAGAGGTTCCAGCCTTTCTTGGCAGACACCTCCAAAGCATGACATGTGACAATAAAGCAGCTACAGTTTCCCAGGCCCACAGGCAGCACCTGCAGCTTGGTCCCTGCCCTCCCAGCCATGAGCTCTCACCTCCCTTCTCCCTCCTGGATCAAACCCCTTCCTGCTTCCCTAATGCTGGCTTTGCCATGTTTGCTGACCCAGCAGCACTGAAGTCAAAGCTCCAGAGCCCATTCCAGCTTCCTTCTTCAGCTGCTCCTGCCTGTTCCCCTCTGCATGTGGGGAAGGGGTTGATTTTCTCTCTGCACCACAAGTCTTCCCCCAGCTCCCCCCTCTTTGCTGCTCCACAGGAAACCAAATCCTGTAACTTCAAGTCTTTTAATTGGCTGAAAGAATAAAACTAGGAACAGCATTGTAAAACCTGCATTTAACTTGAATTTTGCTGCATCTAGACAGAGCTGATGAAAAGGCTCTTGAGGGTGAGTGTGCTGATTTTTCTCAATTACACCAAGTGGCCTAAATAGAGAGATTATCTCTCCCTGAGAATCTTGCCTCTATAATGGAGTATCTGCCAACCACAGAGAGGGAGGAAGCCTTATCTCCCAGCACTGATAATCTGGGAATTAGAGAAGTAAAAGTGCACCCCAGCAGCCACAAGGACTGAACAGAGTGGGCTCTTTCTCCTCAGTTTGAGAGCAAATGTGGCTCAGCAGCACCACCATGTAAAAAACCACAAAGCTTCAAAAGAAAGTGATTGAAATGTCTTCAACTGAGTCAAGGAAAAAAGCAGTAATTAATAAAAACAATGTTTCCTTGATCATTAAGTGTATTTTAAATGCAAATTGCTGAAGAACACCAGCAGATCTGTGTTGTGTTTAACAGCAAACAGGAAGAGAATATTCAGCCCTGGTTTTCTAAAGCAGCTGCAGCTTCTGACATTAATCTCAGGTCTTAAAGTCTCATGAACTAATACTGAGTTTCCATTAAGGGTAATTAATGGTAACAAAGCTCTTCCTAGAAAAAAATCTGCTGGCACCAAAATCTGCAACTTTTAGAGTAAAACTCTAAAACTGCTATTAAGAGCAGCAAGTTATGGTGTTCTCTGAAATGAAGCATCACAGACAGCTACAGAGTCCCTTCCAAAGCTCAAAAGCCTGTGTACAAACCTTTCCTTGAGAAATGCCAACATAAAATATTCCTCAGAGAATATCAGTGTTTCTAGCACTTAACAAGACTTTTTAGTTTTCAAGGAAAACAGAGGAAGGAGGATTAAAATGCTTAAATTGCACTGACTTGAGAACATCAGCTTCTTTCCCAGGACTCAGTCAGAAAGGGGAAAGCAGAATTCCACTCACAAAACTCCACATGTTTGCAGTTTATCTAAGGAACAGGTTCCAGCAGGAGTGGTGGCACCTGAAATCCCTTACCCAGGCACTTCCTCAGACCCCAAAGAGGTTTGTGCTGACAGCTCAAGAGTCCCTCACTGCTAACAAAAAGAACTACCCCGATTTCCTGCTGTGTTTTGCTCCACTCCAGACTAAGCAGAAAACTTCTTTTCCCACCTGGGTGAAACACAGACCCTCACACAGCAATTCCTCTGAGCTGCTTGTGAGCAGTGGGAGCAGCAGCCAGAGGCTGCAGTTGCACTCCCCAGGAAGCAGGACAGAAGGACAGCAGGCTCACATCTCTCCCTGGGAGCAGCAGCTCAGGTGTGCCCCACCTGTGCCCAGTCAGTGCAGGTGGCTTTACTGACTCACTGAAGCTTTCCCAGCTGAAACAGGTGCCAACAGCTACAGGGAAATAAAAGCTTTGCAATGAGAAATGGTATTGCTTCCCTAAGGCTTTCTATAGAACTGCTTCAGGAACGTTTAAGGCATTACCAAGGCAGGGTTTTCCCCATACAGTAATTTTTTCCCCAATAAATAATCCTTCATTTGCTTCCCTGGAAGCACTGTTTTTTCCACAGGGCTTCATCCTCCTGCAGCTCCTGAGAAGTGCCAATAACCTGAAGGGTGACAGGGGCTTCTTATACTTGCAGCTACCCAGGTAATTCCAGCACATCCCTGTGGATCAAGGCAGCTCAGGGGGGTTAGGGTACCTTGCAGGAGAGCTTCTGTGCTGCTGCGGTGCCTCGTGATCTGCAAATCCCCCTCGCTGTCAGATCCCTCATCCTCCTGGATTTCTATGTCAGAGTCATCATTACCTGGTGGAAAAACAAAGGCAGCTGATTAGAATCACCCAAAGGAACCCCCAGCCCAGAAGAGCAGCTGGACACAGGAAATAGCAGCAATTCTGCCTTTGTTCAAGCCCAAGAGGAATTGAAAATGCAGAGAGCACTGGCTCTACAGAGAGCACAGGAAAAGGGCCAACATCCACATCCCAGGCAGAAATCCTTCAGCATTCACTGTGAACAAGAGCCTTGGGACAACTCCAGACTGCTCAAATATCTCCTCTGGGTATGAAGAAAAGGTGCTACTCCAGCAAGAGATTTAAAGACAAAACTCTGAAAAGCACTTGGGAAGTGTGTGTTTATTATCCTGGTTTTACCTAGACACCAGCAACATCAAAACCCATCTCCCTGGACTATTTGCCTTTCATTTAATCCTAGATAAATACAGTTCCATATCCTCAGATAAAGGAATGCAGCTGTAACTAAACCCAAGATGCTGGAGAGAGAGAGAAGCTCCCAAAGATGCAGGAACTTCTTCAGGTATTTTCATCATCTGCCTTTGTTTCCTTCTCCTCATCCAAAGCAGAGTTGCGAGACCAGTGCCAGCACAAACCCAACAAGACCCCGTGGGAGGGCCCAGCACAGCAGCATTTGCTGCTGATTATTTAGAGAAAATAGGCAATTCTTTCCCAGGTACATTTAATTACACACATGTCTGAGGTGAAAATGGAAATAACTACTTTAATTAGGATCAGTAATGAGCTGACACATCTTTGCAGTATTTAATTATCGGACAATGTACAAATATTAGACATTTTACCATTCTCTTTTTCACTGCAATATTAAGTTAATGAGAAAATAATAATGGCAAGAGAAGTATCTGCTAGCCTGGTAAGATTACAAGGCTCCAGCAGAGTTAGCTGTAATACCTATTTGTACTTTCTTCTTTGGCAAGCAAGGGAATCACTCTCTGCTGGGTGACCTGGATGCTGCCTCTGTTTGCCTGGCATTTAGGAAACTGAGGTTTTGTTCAGCCTTGCACGGGCAAACTCCCTGGGAGGAGACATGGAGCTTACAGAAGGGATTCAAGTTTGTGCTCAGTATATTAAAAAATTAATTTGTCACATCTGTGATGGATCTTACTGCTACTAAATTGCCCTCATTCGTATTTTGTGGGTTTTTTTCTTCATTCTTTGTTTTATTGTTAGCAGCAACTTCTCCCTTTCAGGCTTTGTCATTTGTGCTCCTGTCAGGCAGCAGCACTGCCAAGAGCTGAGGATGCTGCAGGGACATTGATTACTTGGCCAAACCTTTTCCATTCCAAGCCCATCCATGATTCCTGCTCCTGTCTGGGATCTCCTGAGCATCAGCTGCCAGTTGAGCAGGGTTAGATGGGATATGGGGAAAAAATTCTTCCTTGTGCCTGGATTGCCTTTCAGGCAATAGGAAAATACAAATTCATCAACTGAACTGTCAGCATGTCATGGAATGGCCTGGCCTAGAAGAGACCCCAGAGTCCATCCAGTCCCACCCCATGTCCAGGGACAACTTCCACTGTCCCAGGCTGCTCCAAGCCCTGTCCAGCCTGACCTTGGACACTGCCAGGGATCCGGGGCAGCCACAGGGTGCCCACTTCCCCTTCCGGGGAAGAGTTTCTTCCAATAACCACAGTACAGCACTTTTCCTCTGAGTTGTGACTTTGAAACAAATCCTGCTATGGATGCATGGCAAGAGTTTGGGTTTTCCTGGAATAGCCTGGCTGGAATCCTGGAGCATCACTGCACTGAACTCGTGCCAGAGCTCAGAGAAGTGACAGCTGCAAATGCAAATTCAGCAGTATCAAAATTCCTGCCTCCAGCCTCCTGTTCCCTCTTGAAAAGACATCAAGCACCTTTTTTCATTCCCCCAAAATAAATACACTGCTCCAATCCAGCCCAAGGGCTGGATCACCAAGCCCAGCTGTGCCCATGCACAATCTGAACTGCGCTCAGCTAAAATCCCAAGGATACACAACTGGAGCACAGTGCTAAAAAATGGATCAAATACACAAGATAAAGAGGAGCTGAGTACAGGCTTTTTATTGGGATTAAACACCAGCCCAGCTCAGTCCTGTGTGTGACCTGTCCTAGGCATTGTTCCACCAACAACCCCTCACACCCAGTGTGCCTAGTTCTCACCAGAATATTTCTGGTATTCATAAAAAGTGACAGTTCAGAAAGTTTAATGTAACAACATGCAAAAAGACTTACTGCCCTAGAAGAAGCTACTATCTTAAATGTGTGCCACTGCACAGCCAACTACAATCAATTCTGGGGACACAAGGAACACTCCTTATGAAAAAACAGGGTTTTTTTCAGGATCAGCATAAAGCAATGAAGATAATCAACCACAGCACCACAAACTGCCATGTCCTTGTACACAGAGTACAGAACCCACTGAATGGAGCTGGCTTATGAGATTTATATGGGTTTACATGAGGATTATTGGAATTCTCACAACAGACTTATTTATTATTATTCACCAACCCATGTGCCCCAATTGAGGCCAAGCTGGCAGCTTCCAGAAGCTTCAGACAGAGAGGTTTTAAGCAGCTCTTTTATTTTTATTATGAAAAGGTAATCAGCAGAACAAGCCTGTAAGTTGTGCTAGGCCCATCTCCCCAGTACTGTGATTGCCTCTGCTGCACAGCAAACACTCCAAATATCAGCTTGCCTAAGGGAGGATATACTGGGATTTTAAACCCCACTTGCTTTTCATTTCAGTTTTCTATTTCATAAAGATGGGTTTCAGTCAACTAAATTAGTTTCCTTTAAAGCTGTCCAGCCACAAAAAATACGTCCTGGTTCCACTGATTTCCAAAGATGGATTTTTGTTCCTGCTCTCACTGGTCCCAGAAAAAAGCCAGAGCTGTTACCTGGACATACAATATTATATTGAAATTATTTAATTTCTGGTAATTTGCAATGCTTGAAGGAAAAGCAGCACAATTTAATAACTCAGCAGTGATTTCACTGCAGATTTGGTAGTTTGCATCAATACTTAAGTAAAGGAACCCAGCTGTAAAATAAGAAGTTACTGTGGTGAGGATAATGAGCACAGTGACCATTGTTTATTGATATGCTCTGGAATTAGCTATAAGTGCTGTGCAGGGTGTCCAATTTCATGAGGAAATCACTGCCTTGGAAACACAGGCACTGGCTCCACAGCAATTACTGCACTCAGCAGGATGCTGGTTTTGGTGAGAAAATATCACGAGAACAATCAAATGGGCACTGACAGCCACTTGATCCCTAATGAAATCCAGTTAATAAATAGCATGAAATAAGGGAACAGCAAAAACCAAAGGGGGTGGGACTGGGATTTTTGATGTGCTGAAGGAGAGTGAAGCCCAGAGCCTATTGAAAACCTCAGCTCTGCCAAACCCATCCTATTAGCACACCAAACCCACAACAGCAGGCTCTGTATCAGCCTGCACACTCCTAAACACACAGCTCTGCAATCTGAAGGGAAAGAGAGAGGAAGAGAGGAAGAGAGAAAGAGAGAAAGAGAGAAAGAGAGAAAGAGAGAAAGAGAGAAAGAGAGAAAGAGAGAAAGAGAGAAAGAGAGAAAGAGAGGCTTGGATATAAAAATACCTGGAGGGAATGTCCTTTGTCCTTAGCACAAAACTGAGATCTCTCACCTGATCTCTAAGAAAAATTCAGCCTGGTACTGAGAGCTACTGAGCAAGGTAATTTGAGTTAATGTGTGTAACTCCCAGGAATTCCAGTGGAAAACTTGGATGTCCAGGGCTGTGCAGCCAAAAACTGGGCAGTAACAGCAACCTACAGCAACAAGGAGGTTGCAGAGGTAGCTCTAAGTGCACTTTTTTACCTTGCCAGATCATTTTAAGATCACAGAGCCATGGAATAATTTGGGTTGCAAGGGGATTTAAACTCTTCCCATTCCAGCCCTGCCATGGGCAGGACACCTCCCACTATCCCAGGCTGCTCCAAGTCCATCCAGCCTGGTCTATCTACAGCATCCAAACTCCCAATTTACCAGTAAGGATGATTAACCACTGCCTGGGGAACCAATAGGTCTCAGCCACTTGAAATAATTAAAATTAAGTCAGGTTGACAAGCTCCACTTAAACTGGAATTTCGAGTTTTAGCAGGAGTGAGCAGTTAGATTATTTTTGGGCCCATTTGATAAAGAGGTCATATTTGGTGACCAGAACTATTTCTAACAGTCTCACAAGACAGAAATTCATCCAAGCACTATTAAATTAGACCATGAAATTGCAATTACCCAACAAGCACAACACAAAGCTCCTGTGGACCAGTTCCAAGTGTCTCTCACAAGAAGATGGATGGCCTGAGCACCAGCAATATCATCCAGGAATCATCCAGGAGTTACCCCTCAAATCCCACAGCTGCTGCAATGAGGCTTTGTGGCTGTCTGCTGGCAGATTTTAAAGCATCAGCTCTGGAGTAGAAAGGGTACAACCAGGAGCATCAGTTAAATCCTCTGCTTATTGCTGAACAAGATTCATAGTGCAGATTTCCAAATGCTGGGGAAAATGAATGTTTATTCATTTTACAACCAAGCAAGACGATGCAGGGTGGACTGACTGGAGCAGCACAACAGAAACTGCAAAAATCAATGAAAAACTCACTTTTGCAGCAAATACTTCTGAATATTTAAATTAACCTTGGGCACAGCATTGGCCAAAAGAAATACAAGAAATACCTTCAAAGTTTTTATACTTTAAAAGCAAAATATTTTACTTTTTAAAAAAATGCAATTCATACATACTCCAACAAGAAAGGTGGAGAGAGAGACTTTTGGACAAAGGGACAGGACAGAGGGAATGGGCTTCCCACTGCCAGAGGGCAGGGATGGATGGGATATTGGGAAGGACTTGTTCCCTGGCAGGGTGGGCAGGCCCTGGCACAGGGTGCCCAGAGAAGCTGTGGCTGCCCCTGGATCCTGGACAGGACTTGGAGCAGCCTGGGACAGTGGGAGGTGTCCCTGCCATGGCAGGGGTGGGACTGGATGAGCTTTGGGTTCCCTTCCAACCCAAACCACCCTGGGATCCTGTGATTCTGCATTTTCTTCTTTTAAATTGGTAAAAAGCTTTTGAAGAATGTGAGAAAATGCACTGGTGAAAGTGTGTAAAAAAGTGAAAATGAAAGAGCTGTAAATGCAATAAGCTGAAGAGTCTAAAAAAACATTTAGTCTAGAAACATTCCAAGTTGTTCTTTGCAATTTTGGATAAACCTGAGGAAATAAATGGAATTTCTGCTGTGGTTGGTGACCTTTCCTGGCCTCTCCTCTCACACAATGCAGTAGAAAGAGCACCCAGTACCACACCTGACAGTGCTATCTCCAGCCTCCATCCAAGCAGTGCCCAACACACTCTTTAAGTGTCACTTTGCCATTAACAAGCAAACCAAGCCCTGAGTTTCAGGCAACTGGGTTTGTGTTGTGGCACCAGTCCTGGATGTGGCACAGGGGCAGCAGATGTGAGACACCACTGCCTGCATCAGTCTCTCTAAGAGCATCTTCTGCTAAGCAAAGATTAGAAAAACAACAGCAATTTCCTCCCTGCTCAGCGTAAAAGACATTTTCATACTACTGCAAGTACTTAATTGTGTGCATTTTCATCAGGCAGATAATACTCAGAGCCTGATCTGTAGCTAGAGTTCAAAATCTTTATGTTATTTAAGAACAGTATTTCAGACAATATAGTGTTGGTTTTTGTTTATTTGCTTTTTTTTTTTCTTTTCAGTGCAGTGGTTTTATGGAGTTGCTCTGTCAGAGAGAAAAGCTGGTTTGCATTGTGTAGAAGCAAAAAAAAAATCAAAACAAACCAAACAAACAAACAAACAAAAAAACCAACCAAAAAAAACAGACCGTTGATCAGTAACACTAAACAATTTTGCCAGTTTTATCTGAGTACCATGTCCATGGAATTTCTTTATTCTTAACAAAGACCTGCACAACTCAACCTCCATCCCACAGCTCTTCTTTATGAGAAACAGGATTTAGGCTTCTCAGCCTGAAACTCGACTGAGAGTTGTCCAAAACTCCTGCAGCTTCATTGCAGAGAGAAATGAAGGATTAATTAGGAACCCTTCTTACCAAATGAAGGATTAATTAGGAGCCCTTCTCACCAAATGAAGGATTAATTAGGAACCCTTCTCACCAAATTAGCAGGAGATAAGGTCAGGGGACCCAGACAATGTGAGAGCTGATCAATTCTGTGGGGAGGTGAAGGTACCACTGCTCACAGGGCACAGAGGATGCTGACTTTTATCAGTTAATAGCAACAAATTTATCACCTCCTGCCAGCCCACACTGTCAGAAAAGCCTCACTAAATGTTTTGTAGCTCCCAGGGGCAAAGTGCTACCAGAGTGAGAGAACCTGCCCTGTTCCTCTGGGGGCACTGCCTCTGAGGAGAGAAGCAATGAACCTGTCCCCGAGGCAGCTCACTCCTCCACCCCAACATTCCAGAATCAGCCAGGGAGTCCTGGGATTCTGGGAGAACCAGGCCAGCCTGCCCACCTTGCACTGAGCAGAGGGGCTCATTCCTTCACCTCCAGAACCTGCTGCATGAGCCAGACTGAGTCAGTGCAGCAAGACTGAGTGCAGCACCACTTCCACATCCACCATCTGTTGGGTTGAAGGCCCAGATAACAAAGTCCTAAGTTTCCAAACTGAAGATAGAGTAAAATTTTGGAAAAAACCACCTTGCTTTGTATGAGGGGCATTATTCAAAAATGTAAGTGGAATGATGAGGTATTGAGCAGGGTCTGTGGTGACAGGACAAGGAGTGGTGGTTTTCAACTGAAGGAAGGTCAATTTAGACAAGAAATTGGGAAGAAATTCTTCCTTGTGAGAGTGGTGAGGCCCTGGCACAGGGTGCCCAGAGAAGCTGGGGCTGCCCCTGGATCCCTGGCAGTGTCCAAGGCCAGGTTGGACAGGGCTGGGAGCAGCCTGGGACAGTGGAAGTTGTCCCTGCTCATGCAGGGGGCTGGAATGGGATGAGCTTTAAGTTCCCTTCCCACCCCTAGCAGTCTGAGATTCTATGAAATATTTTTTCTCTCCAAAATCCTTCAGAAAGCTGTTTCTGATGGTGAAGTCCTTTACTCTTCCTGTCACTGTCTCATTACAGGGTACATCCTCTCTCAAGAGCATGCAGCACCCAAAATCCAAACAACTGGCAGGTTGAAGTGCTCAGGGCTGCAGCACCTCACACCTTTTCCTCACCTTGCTCACAGAGTCTCGATAAAATCATTGCCAGCTCCAGCTGCAGGTCCCTTGGGAATCCTCTCCAGCACAAACTCCATCCCTTGGGGGATCCCTGTTTCTGGTGTGAGTTGCACGATGGACCCTGGGGGAGGGTGGGCAGGCAAAGCTGCACAGTGGTGCTGAGCCCATCCTGCTGCTCTTTCTGTTTCCTCTTGTGCCAAATGTGTGTTTTTCCTGTGCTGAGGATCCTGGGATTAACACAGCTGCTCTATAAACAATCTGTGCCATGTGAGACACCAACTTCTGCATTCTCTCACTAAAGCAATCTCTTGGGGTTGAATTGTTTAAAGGGCAGCATTTACATAACAAGGAGAGGAGGAGGCAGGGCTGTGCTGTAAAGGGAGAGCCCAGGTTAAGTGTGAGCAGACTGGGCTCTTGGGGAGCTTTACAACATTCCATTAATTAACCAGTGTGCTCCTGATTGGAAAACAGCCCCGGAGAGCCCAATTTCCTGTCTCAGTTCCACCCCTGCAGACTTGCCCAAAGGCAGGGTGGAGCTGACAGAGATGACTCGACGTGCCAAGCTGATGGGACAGTCAATAAATGAGGCAGCTCTGGAAATCGGCATCCTGGTGCTCTCCTCACCACAATAAATGCTAATTATGACAATTAGGTACTTGAATTAAGATGTATTACGGTAATATTTGAGGTCATTAAAAGTAATAATCGCATTCTTAGGTGGCAGTTAAATCAGTCACTAAAAGGCAAAGTTCCTTTTATTTCAGAGATGCAAAATGACAGAACAGTTTTCCAGCTGAAAATCGACAGACAAGGACAAAGCAGGGCAGCAATTTTCATGTTATATCTCACACTGCCAATTACTGGTGACTGATGCTCACCTCCTCTTGAACTTTTTTACCCTAAAAGCTGTCAGAGAGGAGGACTTGGACTTTTCCATGTAAATAAATCCTTGAAATAATTCCACATTGTTGTAATTTACATTAAAAATCCTGTATTTCAGCTAAAACTTCTTTGCTCTTTACCTCATTTATATGAGACCAAAGATGGGCAGAAATGAGGGAATTTCCTCTTTCTTAAGTTTGCTCTGAAAATCTCAGACATCAAACAAACTGTGAAGTGCAACTTTTCTGTCTTTACTCAATTTCAGCTTTCATGAACCCTCCCTATGATCCTGAGAATTAACTTTGCTCCTGGTATCAAAGAAAAATGCACAGACTGCAATATTAAATTCACAGGGATAGTTCATGATGAAGTTCTGGCTGGTGTTTGCCTCAAAAAGACCAGTATCTGGTTTCTGAGCTTTCTACAGAGTCTCAAGAAGTCATTAACTCCCTTCTGATCCTAATTAATTAAGAAGTAGTTTAGGGGAAAAAAAAGGTAAAAACCCCCAAATTTTAATTGCATTGCCATTTTGCAGGTACACTAAAATCAAACAAATGCAGGGAGGCAAATGTGGATCCTATTGAGAAGATATTAGAAAGGATTCTAAGCTGTGAGTTTTCATCTGGGAAAGTTCTGATCTGAGCCATAAGAATCATTCTGAACACAGAGCCCAACCCTGTCCTCAGCAAGTGCTGAAACTGGGGCCAGAAAGGACACTCTGGATTAGCAGGACAGCCCAGCATGTGTGTGATGAGGCACAAACCAGCACCACTGCACAAGAATCCTCTCAAGCCAGCAATCCCCTGCTGCTGGGACAAGTCTGTGTCCCCAGGGAGGGGTGGGAACAGTAAAATGAAACCTAAATCTGCTCTGGGATTGCCCAGCATTCAGGGGCTGTGATAATTCCTCAGCTCTGCAGCTACAGCTGGCAAGGGGAACACTCCCAGAGGAACATTTCACAGCTGTCATTTCAAACTGTTATAATTCCACTTGTTCTCCCCCTGCCTGCTGACTCTGTCATCACCCCACATCCCCCTGGAGTGGACACTTGCACATGGAGCAACTCCTCTGCTACTACAAGGAAGGAAATGCCACTTACTGCCACTCTTGAGCAGGTGCTGCTCCTCCTCCTTCAGCCTGTTCTGAATGAGACGTAACATGTTGGCTGCTTCCTGCAAGAAGAGAAAATTGCCTTGGGAAAGCTGCCACAGGTAGAATGGGACTAGAAAATGTCAGCTTTGAGAATGTTTTATGGGAAACTAGGTCTGATTTGAAACATGGAGCTCCTGCTTGTTTGGTGAGGGTCAGGATATAAAGCTGAGATTAACCAGTGCACTGAAATTCAACCTTACATCCCCAGTGGGTGAAACATCACTTATCTCACGGAAAATTGGTTTATTTGTCTTCATCCCACAGAACATAACTGCTGTTGCTTTGAAAAGCAGGCTTTGGTAGTTGTTTTCAGCCAGCAGTCCATTAAACACTAGAATTGGTTTGTGAAATCACCACACTTCTAACACACATCCAACCCAGAAAAAATCCACACCTTTGCAAACAAAACTGGAGCAAACAATCCCATCAATGAGCTGGAAAAGCACAGCCATATATTTATTATACCACTCTGGTGCAAAGGAGAACCAACCAAATGAAGGTCACACAATGGGACCTTTCTAGCCCATTTTTAATGACATTTAGCTTAAATTTGGGTAATGCTAATGGTGAAAAGCAAACTAAACATGATAGAGTAGGTAAGATATGAATGCACAGAATAATCAGGCACAGCCAGAACCCACAACATGAACAGGTGCTAACAGCTGATAGAAGATTTAGCCATAAATTTTGCTAATTTTAGTCTCTTCAATTCCAGTCAAGCAGAGGAAAGGTAATTAATTGTGGATTGAAATAAGATTTTTCTGAGCCTTTGATTTTTCTATGCAAAATGTGATTATAATTAAAACCATCAGTTGCTCTGATGTGATCAGACCTCCACACTTACAGTGCACTTGTGGGAAGGAAACACAGACTCAGCTGGAATATCCATGGGACAGAGGGAAGAAAAGTAAGAAGAGCAGGAAATGTGGGATGGAGCACAAATTCTTTGAACTTCCAAGTGGAAATGTGTTTCCAGAAGTATGGAAGATGAGAGAGGAAACTCCAAGGCCCACCCAGCACACAAGGAATTTCCTGGAAATAGAGGCCTGGGAACAGACTGGAATGGTCCAACACAACTTGGCACAAATATCTGTCCTGAGAATGGAAATTCATGCTGGAAAAGCTTGCAGGGAAGATGTTTCTAAGTGGAAGGGATGTATCACTGTGAGAAACACCGCTCAGTGCCTCTCACAAGGAAAGAAATCCTGATCCAAAAAGGTGTTTTGGGCAATCACAAACTGTCTGCTCCACAACCTCTCAGTGCTAAGAGAGACAGGAATATTGCTAATGGATCCTTGGGACCAAAGAAGAACCCTGCAAAGATGAAGCAGATGTGACAGTGTCCATGGGGACAAAGCAGAAAGGTCAGGATGGCAAATCCCAAGGAATGAGACCCTCCAGCAGCAACTTGCATCAACAGGACTACTGAAAAACTGATGGAGTGTTCTGCAGGGAGAAGCTAATTCTGCAAAAACAAGTGAAGGAAAGACACAAGCATGTTTAACTCATTTCATGTAGACTCAGAACATTTGAAATACTCTGTGGAGGAAACTGCTATTCTTTATTAATTCCTTCTTCATGATTAGCACTCTCCACCCCCCTCAGGGCTGGCAAAGTCTTTTCAAAAATGATGAAAATTGAAATTAGTGTGGACCTGAGGGAAAAATTTCAGAGGTCTCTAGCTAACAGTGTTTCCTTTGGTCATTCCAAGGCCTCCCTCTGCATCAGTGAGTCTCAGTATTTCCTCACTTAGCCTCACAATTGCTGTCTTTTTTTTACTTCTTCCAGCCAGCCCTACAGTTTAATTATGGTCAGTGATTTAAATAAGCCCCTGTCCCCATTCCCAAAGCAGCCTCCCCCCAGCTCTGTCCCTGGCACAAATGGATGGAGAGAGATCCATTCCCCACCTGGCTCCCAACCCCACTGCCTGCTGCAGCCCACACAGTGCATATGACAAAGAAAGGAAAAGCCAGGACAAAATGAAAAGGACATTTCCCAAAGTGGGGACAAATTCATAAGCCCAGGAAGCAGGTTTAGAATGTTCCCAGAGCAGTGAAATAATCAGCACAGACATAATCACCGCCTGGCACTGCAATTCCAGGCACACACCACGACAGCTGGAGCTGGCAATTCCAATTTAGACAAATCAGCAGCAGCCCTGCCCCTGCTTCCCTGCTCCTTCCCTTCTCCCACTCTCCAGCTCTGAGAAAAGCATCTGTGCAGCGACAAACAGAACCTGCTGCAAACGAATCCATCAAAACAAAATTAAGGCAGGCAAATTCCCCACTGCAGCTCAGCATGTGCCCACCCAAGGTCCTGACTGGAGGATGAGGTGCTGCACCTCTGGGGAAAACAGCTGAGTTAAGAAGATGGGGTTTATGAACTTCAACTACAAGAGAAATGAAGGCTAAAAGAATGTTTACCCATACAGATGAGCCACTCCTCCCCCCTTCCTCCAGCCTGTCACCTGTGCTGCTGCCAGCAGCTCAGCTGATCTCATTGCAAGCCAGCCCAGTCATTTAACTGGCAGGAATAATGTTGTTTTTCTTCTGGTTTAGGTTTCTGAATAACTTGATGCATGGGTGGTCAAATGCCACTGTCAGCCCAAGGGAGCTGCTGAGCCTGTGCATCCTCCCTTCCAAAGCAGCTCCATCACTGCCACAACCTGCAGAAGCTCATCAAAAACTGCAGCAACAGAAAATGTTCTAAAAGGGCAGCTCCAAACAAGTCAGAACCAGGAGAGCATCAGTGAACTGCTGGTTACTGTCCTTGTGACATCTTCAAAGAGGGGGCAGAAGGGGGGGCAATTCAGAAATCTAGAAAGTAAACAGAATTTATCACTTAATGTGTTAAAGGTTTTGAATGTCTGCAATCATCAAAGCTGCATTTTTGGGCCTGAGAGGCTCCTACCTTCCATGGTGACACCACCTTAGCAGATGTGATTTTGGGCAGCTCAGCAAAGCCCAGCCTGTGCTCATCAGAGCTGTTTGTGTGTTTGAGGCTGGCCCTGTGTGATGCAGGGAGCTGGGGTGATGGACTGGAACGCTGCAGGTGCCCTCCTGTTGTACCAGGGCCCAGGGGCTGCTCAGGTGTCACATCTCCACAGCAGTGACAGTGACAGCTCCATGAAAACAGAGATGTGTCCCTGTGCTGGTGCAGCCCTCACAGGGAACAGCCTGAGTGCCTTGGGATGCTGGATGGGAAGGAGCCTCTCTTTAACCCCCTGTTGAGTCTCTCCAGTAAACAAAGAGCAGGAGCTGCAGCAGGCAAACACTCTCTGGATCGTCCTCTCCAAGTGAATTTTACTCAAATGAAGTGACAGCTCCCACTGGGGAATCACAGTGTCAGATCAACACAATTCAAGTACCAATTAACACAAAATCACCCCAGAATAGTTTGGATTTTGTGTTAAGTCAGAGGTGGTAAAACACCTGAGAATGCCCCATAATGTGCTGATATCAGATCCTCAGCACCCAAAACTTTTTTATTCAACACGTGCTTCACAAAACTACAACTTGCACTACTGCAAACACAACCAAGAGATGAAGCACATAAATCTGGTTCTAATTCATAAACCTCATCAGAAATCCATTCCAGCCTTGTTACATGTTGCAGATCTATTGACAGGTCCTGTGGAGAGCTGGGGTAATGCAGGAGAGAATCTTCCCCAACAACTGCAGCTGTTCTGATGAGCAAGGAGTGGTGACATCTGTGCCCTGCCCACCAGGTCCCAGGACATAAAGGAGTAACCAGCTTTCCTTCACACACAGAACTTGCACTGAGAGCAGGAGGCTGCTGGCTGTGCTGAGCCCAGGGACATGTGGTGCCATGAGGGACAGACAAGGTGAGATGATGCTGTGTGAGGGTCAGCCAGGGTTAGGTGGCTGGCAAAGGGACAGCTTGGGATGAGCCAGCCCTGCAGAATGAAGGGAGGTGTCAGAGCCACATGAAACTGCCCATGAGTAAAGGAAGCAGTGCAAGCTGCTAGCAAGAGAAAGGAGTCAGGAGTAACAGAGGAGTCTGTAAGAAGAGGAGACAGAGCTGTATGAGAATCAGAGAGCTAGAAGAAAATGTGTGGAGTTTGTGAATGAAGGCTGGTAAGGAATGCCAGTGAAAGGGCTGATTCTGCTGCCAGCCCTATCTGTCTGGACTTAGCTGTGACATGATTCTTGCCAAATCCAAGATCTTTCCATAGTATCTTAAGAATATTTTAATCTTCTCTTTATCAAAGACTACCAAGTTTCAAAAGGCTCATTCTAAACCATTCAAAAAGAAAAGCCCAAACCAAACAGTTTCAGAAAATACTACTGGCAAATATGGCACAAGCTCACAGTGACAGTGAGGTTTTATGTCTTATGTGAAAAATGTGTTTATATTTTGCTATCCAGGACACAACTTATAGAGTTGAAAGTTGTATTTACTCTGAGCTATCACTTCCATCTCCTAGTTGATTTCCAGGAGGATACTCAAACCCATGAGGTTTGCTCCTGGCATGCACAGCAGAAGCTGTACAGAATCACAGTGTACCCACTATTGGTATGAGGGTCTTGCTGAACATGACAATATTGCAGACCTGGAGCTGAATTGAAGAGGGCTGACAGCTGCTCTTGATTAAAGGGCAGCTGAGAGCACTGACAGGTGCTTGGAGACTGGTTCTTGAATTTGGGTCTCAGCTCTTTCAAAGCTACAGAATTCTGGCTGCATACAAAATGGAAGTGTATTTCCTCTCAGTTCTGGACTCATGCTCTCACTGCGATAATCATGTTCAGAAGACTCTGATGATTTATTTTTAGGATCAGCCAGAATGGCCTTGTAGTTTCCATCACATTCTTCAATTGCTCGAGCAGCTTGTGATGGTTTCAGGTACCTGACATAGCCCAAAACTTCACTTTTTCCAGTAGTCCCGTTTTTAATAATGCTGCAACATTCAACTTCTCTTGCAGATCCTCCTCCATGTAGGTTTCTGGTATCATAACCAAGATTTGTGTAAGCTCCTCATCTTCAAGATCTCAGTAGCTTCCAGACTGTGCAATAAACACCTTGATGTGCTGGGGGAGCAGGCTGTGGCTGTGCATCTCCTCCATGGCCCGGCAGGCTGCGAGCTGAGGATGAACTCTATGTAGGAGATGCTGTGGGACTTGTTGGTGTGCTGGTGTCACAGAAACCAGAGGTTCTGGATGTCCCTGAAGTGTGAGCATCCTGGATCAATGCCTTGCTGGTGTCCCTCCCCAGCACCACGAAGATGTGCCTGTTGGGTTTGTCCAGACACGCAGCTGAGAAGCAGGTGCTGCTGTTCAGGGCCCCAGTGGAAATCGTTCTTCTTGCAGGTAACCAGGTAGAGAGGGCTCACAATCTGGCTGTACTCAGGAATGTGTATTCTCCAAAAGCCTAGGGCACCAAAGAAAGCTTGTGCTTCCTTCTTGCTGGTTGGTGGAGACATTGCTGTAATCTTGTTGATGATAACAGTAGGAATCTGATGCTGTCTCTCTTGCCAGGAACTCACGAGCTGGTCCCTTAACTTTGCTCTTCTTGATGGCAAAACCAGCTTCCAGGAGAATCTGGATGATTTTCTCTCATTTCTTGAACAGTTCTGCTGCTGTGTTCCCCCACACAATGATGTCATCTATGTACTGCAGGTGTTCTGGAGCTTCACCCTGTTCCAGTGCAGCCTGGATCAGTCCATGGCAGATGGTGGGGCTGTATTTCCACACCTGGGGCAGACAGTTCCTGCAGGTGAAAGCAAACTGCACTCTGCTGCCAGAGGAATGGAGAAAAATGCGTTAGCAATGTCAGTGGTGGCATACCACCTTGCTGCCTTGGACTCCAACTCGTATTGGAGCTCCAGCATGTCTGGCACGGCTGCAGTCAGCGGTGGAGTCACTTCATTCAATGCACGGTAGTCCACAGTCAATCTCCATTCCCTATCAGACTTGTGCACGGGCCAGATGGGACTGTTGAAGGGTGAGTGGATTTTGCTGACCACCCCTTGGCTCTCCAGCTCACGGATCATCTTGTGGATGGGGATCACGGCATCTTGATTTGTCTGGTACTGCCGGTGGTGAACTGTCAAGGTGGCAATTGGTACCTGTTGTTCCTCTACCTTCAGGAGTCCCACTGCAGATGGGTTTTCTGACAGTCCAGGCAAGGTGTCTGTCTCTACAGCTGCTATCTCAAATGCCCACCTGAGTCCCTTTGTATCTCTGAAATACCCATTTTTGAGGAAGTCACAATAGGGTGTTTCTTCCATCCATTTCCAGTTAGGCTCACCTCAGCTTCCATCCTGAGATCCCCCTGTCACGCCAAGATAGAAACAGATTCTGTCCCCAGTGTACCAGTGTCAATCAAGGTTTCATATTTTTGTGCTTCAGATGTGCCAGGCCAACAAATTCACACAAGTCCAAAAAACAGTTTTCCCCAGCCTCTACCTGACCCCTCTAGGCCTGGTTATCCTTCTTTCCCTGGGCATGTGTCTTGGAGGCTCTTTCAAGGGGGTTGGACATGTCATCATCATCATACCTGGCAGTTTGGCTATTGGCAACTGGAGCTGCTTCCTTTTTGGTGGAACTGCCTCTCTGAGTCTTGCCTTCCTTCAATTCACACACCTGTTGGGTCAGAGCAGCTCAGGGCTGGAGTTTCTTGGGTCCTAAAGATCTCCAAGGGAGAGAACTGATCAATCTGTTCCACTGGCTGTGTGTTCAGAGTGCAGAAGTTTCCTCAAGCAGGTCAGAATGACTTTTCCTTGCTAGTGAGCTGTCCCTGCTCTCAGCACAGGGGCTCAGGTGATGTCCCTGCTCTCCATGCAGGGCCTTGGCTGGTGACACACAGAGCCCACACAGACAATGGAAATGCAGAGCCCTTCTGGTGACACACAAAGGCTTCTAAATCAAGTAAGTTTCACCTATGTTTACAATCAACTGGGCTTTTTTCATGCCCATTTTCTGTTGTTACAGAAATGTTACCTGTCCAGCACACAAGATAAATGTTTTTTGTAGGCTGAAGTTGGAATAAGACAATACAGATACTCTGCATCTCAATCTTCCACTGGCAAAGCAGGTGATTTTCCACCTAATACCTGTGAAAGTCTTTGCAATACATTGTGTCAGGATGTGATCTGATCTATTGCTCTCTGCGCAAGTAAAACAGTTTTGAGTTCCAGTGTGCAGGCTCTGGGGTGGGAGGGATGGCTGGGTGATTTTGTTTTTAAACAGAAGCCATGAAGAACATCCCCCAGCAGGTGACACACAAACAACTTGCTCTGCCACTGACTCAGTGTTTGCCTCAAGTCCAGTGATCCAGGATTTGGATAAGCCACGACACTGCCAGTGCCTTATCCCAATCCTTTATATGTACCTGATGTTCCTGAGTTCTGGTTTTAAACCATAACAACAACCTGGAATTCATGAGAAATCATGAGAGTGAAGGCAATCTTACAGCTCAAAACCAGGAAGAATAAAAATGATGCAGTATTTGACCACTTACAACAGCTCAGCTTTTTCTTTTTTCTTTTCTTGGTTTTTTTTTGTTTTTGTTTGTGTGTTTGGTTTTTTTTTAGATTTTAGCTAGCCTCAAAGTTTGTGTTTTTTTGTGTTGTTTTTTTTTTTTAAACACCAGTAGGATTTTGAATACAAAGAATTTGTGCCCTGCAGCCAGCTGGCAGACACAATTACCACTAAGTAGAAAGGAAAGGGAAAGAAGTGGGTGAAATAGGAAGGGAATAAGTGCAAAAGCACAGGACAACAACTGGAGCTCACTTTCTGCATTTGGATCAAGTGTTTCAATTTCTGCCTAAGATATTCCTTTTGTTCTCAGGCACTCTCCCAGTCCCAGAAATCTCTGTCTGTCTAATGTTTTCATCTTAGGAAGGGAAAACAATGTTTGCTTCTTTTTTTTTTTCTGGAGTGATTTACAGTGCTCCCACGGCTCTGGAGTACCCTTGGAGGAATGAAACCAATTTGCTGCTAGATTGGAGGGCTCAGCTCACCTTGACTTCATGTGGGCAGCTGCTCCCTGCTTTGTGACAGAACAAAGCACCTGAGATCAGCTGCTGCTACACTGAGGCAGCTGGTTTTGATAAGGGAGTTGCCACTCCTTCAGCAGGAGGGAGATAAAGAATTAGGAGAAAGCATGAGGAGCTTGATGAGAATGTGACAACTCTCAGTGACAGGAAATCTGCCAAGGCCAACAGGAGAGGGACTAAAGTTCATGGAAACAGGAGGTACCAACCCACCTGGAGCTGCTCTTTAAAAGCAGAGATGATGTTTCCTGGATGCTGTACTGCTGTAAATATCTCCCCCAAAATTCATGTTCTGAATGGGAATGTGGCTCTTGTTATGTTTCACTAGATATGACTGCAATGCTGCAGGGTTTGTTCCTTTTTATTCTGTTGGGGAATGGTGGGACAGAGACAAGATCCACCTGAAACACCTGGGGCAGCTATGAGCAGGGCTTTGAATGAGGTCTGGCAGGGAATGATGATGATGGTGATGATGATCCTGACAAGAAACAGGGCCCTGTGAACAAGCTCTGGAATGTTCTTTGTGAAGGCAAAACAAGTGGGATCCCATCTCCTACCTGAGCTCAAGTACATCCATTATAGGAAACAAAGCAGAGGGAATCAGAGTGTGCACAGCTGTGATCCCACAGGCAGTACAGAAATATCATGTTTCCTAATAAATTCTGGCACACCAGCTCTAGCACTTACATCTATCAAAATAATCAGACTTGTTAGATCACTACTGAAGAGCACTTTCATCAAGAGGAGTCACAAAAACCCCTCAGAAGTTCCTTGAAAGGTTTCTTTTTTCAAGGACAAATGTGTTAATTAATGAGTGTCTTTCATGCCATCAAGAAAATTAGAGGGAAAGCACAGATGCTTTCTAATGTGAGGGCAATGTTTCATCAAGGAAAGCTATCAGAGTAGAAAAAACTAGCATGGGTTTTCATAGAATCATTAAGGTTGGAAAGGACTTCTGAGATCAAGGTTTTTTTTTTTTGTCAACCATGTCCCCAAGTGGCACATCCACTTGTTTTCTGAATGCTTCCAAGGATGGTGACCCCACATGGGATGTCCCGATGCCTTTCTGTGAAGAGACTTTCCCTGCTATCCAACCTGAACCTCCCCTGGCACAGCCTGAGCCCATTTCCCTTTGTCCTATTGCCAGCTATGATGATTTTGTTTTGGGGCAAAGTCTTTAGGAAGAAAAAGTTCCCTCAGGGATGTGTGGGAAAGGTGTCTGCACATGGGGTCTCATGAGGAGCAGAAGTCAAAGATGGGAATTTTGGCTGATTTACACCAATGCAGCTCTCAATGACCAGCTCAGGCTGCACAGAGCCACACAGTGAAGTGCATTCAAAACCAACCCACAGCAACTATTTTAAAATCAGATTGCTTTTACATTTCTCACACACTTCTTCCTAAAGCTCCCATAATTACTTGGCAAGTCCTGACTTCATCTAGCCCCAGCACTGCAATACCCAGAGTTGGAAGGGATCAGCACACTCCAAACCTGGACATCAACACCTTCCCTCTGGGAACTCAGCAGGAGATTACTCAGGGTGAGGAATGGCAGCTTGGCAATTGTTTGTTCTCACCCTGTGGGATGTGTTTGCTGACCTGGGCGCCCTGCTCATGCTCTGTGTGAACTCTCTTGGCCTCTCTAAGCTCTCCCCTCCCATCCTCACACAGTAAATGAGTCATTCTCTCCCTGGCACGATTCCAGAGTGACTTGGTGCAATGTAAAACCTGTCTGCACAGGCTACTGCACGTTTTACTGTGCACAGTACATGTTTTCTGTTGGAATGATCAAACAGTGCACAGCTGGCCCAAAGAGGCTGCACAGTCTCTGTCCTTGGACTGGATAAAGTCTGAAGGCACAGCTGACCTTGCTTAGAACAGAGTGAATCTGTCAGTCAGTGACCAGGAAAGCAGGTTTAAAACTGATTTAGTTGACTGGTTTTCTATCCAAAAGACAGCAAACAAATCCCAACTCAAAACTTTCCACCTCAAATACTTCTCTGTTGGTTTCAAGGCCAGGTTGGAGGGGGTTGGAGCACCCTGGGCTCATGGAGGGGTCCTTGCCCACAGCCCTGGAATAGCTTTCAGGTCCCTCTCAGCCCAAAGGACTCTGTAATGTCAGAAATATTCCTGACCCATCCTGGCACCACAGGTCAGAGCCAAGGGAACAGCACTAAGCTCTCTGCTGAGGATTTGTGTGACTCTCCATACAGGGCACAGCTCAGGAGGATTGTGCAGACACAGGAGACAGCAGGATTGGGAAGGCACTGGGAGAGGCTGCATGAGAGCAGTGCAGGGCACAGGCCTTTAAATCTTCTGCCAGCACTGAGAGAAATCTAAACAGGACTAAGGAAAGAAGTTAAAAAAGAGATCCAGACTAACATTGTCTGCCCAGAATTTTCCAGGCAAAATCCTTCCACACAAGAAGCTTCCAATCAGCAATAGCACAGACAAATTCACTACTACCTAAAATAACATGACAGAGGATGGACTTTATCCTGTGGATCAGATGTGTTCTGTATTCAGCATTGCATACAATGCAAATTTCTCCTACTGACACTTCTCCATTTCTCCTATTTGCTTTTGGAAAGGAAGGGATGAATTCTAATGACTCAATAACAGCTCACTGCTCATTCCCTCCATGGATTACATATTTATTATAGTGAGCTTACAAGTGATTCTGTTTGGATATGTAATTTATTGAATTAATGTACAATTCTGCAGCATAAACCTGGGGTCAGTTTTCAGTGCCTGAAGAAATCATCATCCAAATTAACACTGATTGGAAGTTAGGAGACACAGCAGTGTTTTGTTCAGCACCACACAGCAGTCACTGCCTCATCCCTGCCAGACTCAAACTCCTGAATTATCCTCTGTGGCACAAAGCTCAAGTGCTCCAAGGGGGTCAGGATTACTCACACTTTTCAAGGAGAGTGTTTACCATATTAAAGGGCAGCTGTTCTTGGGGAACTTGAGGGTTCCAGGAACTGATAATGGACTCTGCTGCCTTCTATCCTGAGATCAATTAGATCAATAGAGCCCCCATTTCTCACAGCAGAGCCTCTTCAACAGGGGGCTGACAGCACACTTCAGTTTATTCCTGATCTCCCACCCAAATGAAGTGGCAGAACCATCAAGCCTCTCTCTAACTCTTGTCAGAGCCCAAGCACAGGAATCACAGACCTGCTTTTTACCATTTCTGCAGCTTGAAAATATTTGCACTCCCACTTCCTGCTCCCCAGGACAATACAATACTCTACCTACTCCTAAAATGATTGGAATAAAACTATTTTCAAACATCTCCTTGTGGTGGATTGGAGAGGAAGGAAGTGCAAGTGAGTAATGATACAGACAAAGCTCTTCAGCAAGAGGGTGACAAGCACTGCTTCTAGGACTTCATGCATCAGGCTCAGATTCTTTAACACAGAAGAGCAGGTAAACCATTTCTGGGCAGCCAGCAATGGACAACACCAGCAGGTTTCACCTTTCACATCCTGCTTCTCTGGTTTCCATAGCTCAGGGACACAGGAGAGCTCCACTCCAGTTTGCTCTATGGATTAAGAAACTGAGTGTTTCAGGAACTGAGCAGGCACTGAGATGCAGGATGCACTCTCTGACGTTTCCCAATAGAAGGTGGCCACCAGCAGCCACTTCCAGGGAATGTGGCACTGCCAAGGGGACTCAGACCCTGCCTAACAGGGCAGGTTCCTCCTCAGTCCTCTCACACATGGAACAAAGTCCAAGCAGGAGACTCACAGTCACAGCTCTCCAGGTCAGCAAATTTTAAAAAAACAGGGAAGTCTCACAATGTAGTGTCCTACAATGGAGCTTCCATTGATTTTGGAACTGTTCATGCTCAAAGTAAGTCCAACTGGGAATGGAACTGGATTTTCAGCAAAACAAATATGATCCCAGCCCCCAGGCAAGAAAGTGTGCAGTTTGTCCTGAGATTTCTTACCTTGCCTTGGTCCTGATGTTTGACTCTGCTGCAAAGCTGCTGAGATGCAGAGTTGGGCCCATGAGTTATCCCAACATCAGAATCCTCTCCAAAGGATCCCAGAGCTCTGGGAGGGGAAGGCAGGGACTGCCCAGGGCAGTGGCTGCCCCTGCCAGCCCATGCCAAGGACATCTGTCACAGGGCCACCTTTCACACGTGCACAGTGTTCCACTTTCACATCTCACACTACTCAACCAGGAATTGCTCTCACATGGCCAGAAAACTGAGAACTATTTTCCTATTTAAAGACTCACACCTCAGTGTTTTGCACCTGATGAGATGATGCATGTTTATGCAAATCCAAATGCCACTCTCACAGCTCCTTTTCCCCACTAAGTACCTGCAGCAGAGCATAAGCCTCAATTTCCTACACATCATTTTAACACACCTACTGACGTCATTTGGTGCAAAGCACCAAATACCAGTCCCAAATTAAGAGTTATTTTAGCTTTTTATTTCAATCACATGTTTAAATGTTTCTCAGTGGTTTAAAAGTTGATCTCTGGGGAAAAATAGAAATTGATCTTCTTGATTAGTGTTGTTTCAAGTAATCTGATTGTCTCCTTTTCTGAGTGAATTTCAAGTGATTTCTGCCACTAATTCCAGACATCTAAAGTCTTTGTGAATATTCAAAAGGATAATGCAGGGAAGGCAGGAAGACCATCATATGAGCCACACACTTATTCATCTTCTTCCCAAATGAAGCTGGATAAAAAGAAGATGTAAAACCTACAAAGCAGCACTCTGGAATGCACTAGAGATTGTTCTCCTGCATTGCTTCTCCACTGGAGCCACTGCACAATAAAATTCAGAGAGACAAGTTAGGAGCTGAATTTATTTGAGATCAGATAGTTCTGATTTCTCTTTGTGACACTCATCCATGGATTTCCAATCCATGCTGACAGTGAGAGCTGTTACATCTCACCCTTTACAGAAACAGCTGCTGTCATTACAAACTCACCCCTGACTGCAAAACTCAGCAGATCCTCTCTGTGCTCCTTCCCCAAGTGCACAGTATTTAATTTATAAAAGAATTAGCACAGATTTGTAGCAGCAGCAAGAAAGAACCAGACTGAGCAACATTTACAAGGGGTTTATATCCAGCCACAGCAGCAAGTCCTGAGGCACAAGGAACCTCTTTACCCTTCAAGGGCTGCTGGAAGGAGAATATGAATTTTTCCATTGCTCAGAAAAGCCTTTAAGTGATTTGGGATTCAATAATTTCTTGTTTGATCTCTAGCTCTGTGATAAAATGAGCTCTGGAGTGTGCCAGACATTAAGAACTTGAAGCTATGAGTCAAATGGCCCCAAATCTGGGATCCTAAGGCAAGTTTGTCACACACCTGGCACACCAGATATCAAGAAAATCCTTATGAAAAACAGAACTTTGAGCACTGAGTTATCTGACTGAGATCAATTGAACTGATCTCAGTTGTTTGCATTTCCCAAGAATTTCTCCCTCAGCTTTAATGGGAGAGGGTACCAGCAGAGCCCCAGGAGCAGGCACGCATGACCTGTCCAGGGCAGTTGCCATGGTATTGGCAGGGACTGCAGGATTTTATTTCAGTGCAATGAATGCACACAGAACCTTTTCATTATCCCTGAAGCACTCTCCACACACCCTCCCACCTTCTATCTCCAGCTTCTCTTTTCTGTGATCATCATTTCTCAGCCAATAATTTCTTTTGTCCTTCTCTCCTACGCTCCACTGCCCCTTCTCCTTCTGTGCATTCCCTTCCCCCTGCTCTAATTTTTTCCACATTTCCCTACTGGTTTCTGTGTCTCAGTGCACTAACACCATCACCCTTGTACACTGAACTAAAGGCCAGAATGTAGCAACCAACAATTCAGCAGCCTGTCCTTACTTTCACATCTGATATTCACACAATTCAGCAGTGCTGGACCAGGAGTGCTCTCCTGGCACCTGTAAAATGTTTCAAGCAGTCATTATTCAGATTCACATTACTTAGAAGACTGAAGACTGTAGCCAGCTGCTTTTCATGTTAACCTTGTGCTGGCTCTAAGAGGGATAGCTCAGTGCAAAAAGCACAGCACTACAGGGTACCTCAGAGTGGAGCAGAACTCAGATTTCCCTATTTATTATTATGTGCATATTCAGAAGCTCTGATTGAAAAAGAGTTTAATGAAAAAGGGATTTTATTTGGGGAGGGTGGATTGCAGAGGGTAAGTCACGACACAGTCTGTTTCTTTGGAATTGTATGATTAATCATGAAGGACTGTTTAATGAGAATCCATAGAATCAACCATGGACTGGTTTGGCTTGGAAGGCACCTCAAAGCTCAACCCATTCCATCCCTGCCATGGCAGAGACCTCCCACTGTTCCAGGCTGCTCCAAGTCCTGTCCAACCTGACTTTGAGCATTTCCAGGGATCCAGGGGCAGCCCCAGCTTCTCTGGACACCCTGTGCCAGGGGCTCCCACCCTCCCAGGGAAGCACTTCTTCCCAATACCCCATCCAAACCTCTCCTCCTTCAGTTTAAAGCCATTCTCCCTTGTCCTATCTCTACATGCCCTTGGAAAACCCATAATGATGAAAAGAAAAGCAGTTTAAGCAATCCCAAACCAAAGACAGACTGAGTGCCTGTCCACCACTTCATGGCACTCCTCAGCTGAGATGACACTAACAGCATAAAAACAGTCTGAAAATACCTTAGGAGAAAGCAGCTGAACAGGAAAGTACTTCAGGGGTGTCCTCTGAGAAGCACAAGAAAGAATAAGCACATTTTCCCCAGGGAAAAAGCAAATGCTGAAGGAAAATGCCAAGTTATTCTGGCATTACATAAGCTAATTCCAAAACCACCTTTTTGAACTGGATTAGTCTGTGCTGTCCTTTAAAAGAGAGGCATTCATTTATAATCCAGAGAGAATTTCAACCCCCAAATCTGAAAAACCCCTGAAAATCGGGTTTTTTAGAACAGCCAAAGTTCTAATAGCTTCTGTGTCTAAACACCCGAAACTATTCCATCTTAGAAACAGGGTAAAAATGAATTAACTGTACCGAATCTTTTTACAAAGCAGAAAAATAAGACCCAATCTTTAAGGAGACATGGCTCATAAATCCCTGCCTTGGCACAGAACTGCAGGAAGATGGATTAATTCCATGAACAGCACAAAGGAACAGAAGGAGAATAAAAGAGGTAAAGAAGGCAAAGGAAACTGCAAAGACAAAAGGCCCTTGTTGAAATTCCTCGGATCCATGAATAAGAAATGCATGACAGTTGTCAATAAGTGTGAGAAACTCACTCTAAAGACGAGTCATGGGTGGACTTCTGCCTTCTCCAGGTGACAATGGCCAAATAATTTTGTATTTTTCCCATATTTCGACAGGGACCCACATCAGACAGGCAGGTGCTCAGCAGGAGCTGCTTCATCACTGATTAAGTGCTGGGCTCAGACTCACCACGGGCCTGTCAGCTCTTTTAATACAGATTTCTCAGCCCAGTGCCTGGCAGGAGCCTCCCTCTGATCACACTCCAGCCTCTGCTGCCGGGACTGACACAGCCAGGCAAAGGAGCACGAGGCTCAGGACAACACCAGGAGCTACATAGGGCTGGATATCCACAGCAGGGGAAAAACACCTTAAAAATGTACACAACTCTGGAGTGCCTCAACTGCTCAGTGTCACTTAATTAAGATCTTTAAATCACTTTGCTAATTAGGAACTGCACTCTGGGCCAACCAGAGTGGTTATGGGTACCCAACTACTCTGAGTCCAACTGCAGCACAGATCTGGCTCATTATTCAGCAACAGAATCAGAACAAAAGCTCTTGAAATCGTGGACTAAATCAAGGAGAGGGACCCAGGAAGCAGAGCCCAGAAGAGCACAGGGAGTGCTGGATTAATCTAATTACACTGCTGATGTTTTTTGCTGGCAAGCTCTTTAGCCAATACACAGCAATGATAAAAGAATTGCCTCATGCTGCTGCTGCAGAAGTTAATTAAGATTTGTTTGGTGGAACAAAAGACAAATCAGGGTTGGGGGGAAAATCAACATAATTTTCAGTGTTTCTGACGGCTGGAGTGAGTGTGTTTTAAAATAGATTAAATGTAATTATCCTTGTTATTTTTTCCTCTGCTGATGCTGAAAATGACACAAGATTATGAACTATAGGACAACATGCAAAGCATTTTTGGAACAAATTGTTCTCTTTTTTTAAAAGCATGTAATAACCCAGTTTTGCTTCATCATAAAGTAGCCAAAGTGTGGAAGCACCACCTGAAAAGCAGATCAAGACTGAAAGAAGTGATAGATACATCCTTGTGTTCCAGGTTGGCCAAAGATTAATCCAAGATGGATTAGATAGTGCATCCCCTCACTGGTTTGGAAGCAGGAGTGCACCAGCAAGTCTCTTGCTTCAGCTGGGACCCAGATTAGAATCATTTGGATTGGAAGGGAACTTAAAGCTCATCTCATTCCCACCCCTGCCATGGGCAGGGACACCTTCCACCATCCCAGGCTGCTCCCAGCCCTGTCCAGCCTGGCCTTGGACACTGCCAGGGATCCAGGGGCAGCCACAGCTTCTCTGGGCACCCTGTGCCAGGGCCTGCCCACCCTCCCAGGGAACAATTCCTTCCCAATATCCCATCCATCCCTGCCCTCTGCCAGTGGGAAGCCATTCCCTGTGTCCTGTCCCTGCCTCTCTTGTCCCCAGTCCCTCTCCAGCTCTCCTGGAGCCCCTTAGGCACTGAAGGCTGCTCTACAGTTTCCCCAGAGCATTCTCTTCTCCAGATGAAATTCTTCACCCTCTTTCAGTCCCCAGGTCCTCGAGTTTGATTTTGAGGACTGACATCTCATAATAATTTCAAATCCCAGTCTGGACTCCAGCACTGCAAGAGACACACACACCTCTCTTCTTCTACCAAAGCAACAGCTCTGCAGCACAGCACTCGTGGCTGCCTGAGTCACTGTACTCCTGCCCACAAAGAGATGGTCACAGTCTCATCCTTTGTATGTTCCAAGTATTTTTAGGCACAACTGGCAGAAATGTTCAAAGCAAAACAACATCTTTTTGTCACCAGTTTTTATACTCTTTAATTCTGCACTAGGCTGAAGCATTGTTCCCTGCTTATCCTAGGAAACCACAAGGCAAACCATATGGGTAGAGTCCCAGAAGTCTCACAGAAAGGAGAAAAAAGGAAAATAAAGTATTCTCTCCATATTCTAATCACGGCACAGTCGTGAATGACAAAAGCTTTTTCTTGCTCTTATTATCTTTTAACAAAAATCCCCCGAAGAGCTGAGCACCAACTCATTAACAAAGTTCTGCACTTGAATTCATAAACAGTTTCAGGTAGCTCAGTTCAAAGCATTTCTCCTTTGGCTGTGAAGTCTCAGTGGCATTTCAACAGAAGGGATAAATCAGATTTTAGGCTTCACTTCAAGATTATGATTTAACTGAAGACTTTTTTGAGGGAGGGGCAAGGATATGGTGAAGAACTGAAACAGAGAGCTAGAACTGACTTCAGATATAAGGTGAAAAAACTTCTACAGAGACAGTGCTTGTGAAAAGAGGGGCTTGATGGGAAACTGGTTTACATGGGTTAACAAGTTGCTAAATGCCCACGTTAGCTTTGAAAAGGTATTTTATCACTCAATCAAATAATGCAGCAAAATACTTAAGAATTCTCAACAGCATGGTGTCCAAAAGGTGATGGAATGAATAAACATTGATTAACAATGGGTTAATTGGCTGCACTGATGAGGCTCCAGGGCTGTGTCCAGTTGTGAGCCCCTCACAACAGGAAGGACATTGAGAGGCTGGAGTGGGTCCAGGGAAGGGAATTGGGGAAGGGTCTGGAGAATTCCTGAGGGAGCTGGGAAAGGGGCTCAGCCTGGAGAGAAGGAGGCTCAGGGGGAACCTTTTGGCTCTGCATAGCTTCCTGATAGGAGGGGATAGCCAGGTGGGGGTTGGCTCTGCTGCAGAGAGCAAGGGACAGGACAAAAGAGAACGGCCTCAAGTTGTGCCAGGGCAGGTCTGGGTTGGACATCAGGAGGAATTTCCTCATGGAAAGAAACATTGCCCAGGGAGTAGTGGAGTACCCATTCCTGGAGGGGTTCAGGGAAAGCCTGGATGTGGCACTCAGGGCTCTGAGCTGCTGCTGACAAGGTGAGGATGGATCCTAGGCTGGACTCAATGGTCTCAAAGATCTTTCCCACCCCCATGGATGCTGTGATTCTGTAATTCCAGGTGCAGCACACCCAGCAGCACTTATATCTCCCAGGGGAGAGGGTTCACTCAGACATGTTTTCAAATGAAGAACAGAAGACAGAGTGAGTAATGACTGTGAGAAGGATGACAACAAAACAAGAAGCTGCTGGAAGCTGAAGGAAAGGCTGGCTGAAAGCACTGCAGTCCAGTAAACAGCCAGAGAAAATCTGGAGCAAAATGGGATACAGATCATCCAGGAGGAGAATCACATTAAAGTGACACAACTCAGCAAGTCAAGGGAAGGCAGAATTCTGCCAAACAAAACTGAAATCTGTGAGGGGGAAGATTCCAGCACATCTGATCTCCTGACTGATGCTCTTGGCTGTTTCCAGTGGTACTTTGGGGAGACTGAAGAGCTTTGTGCTAAGAAACCCTTACAAAGCAGCAGACACTAGAAGTAAGCACATCCATTGTATGCAGCAACAGGAAGATCAGAAATTCTGAAAACATTCTTCATGAACAAAACCCAGCAGCTGAAAATGAGGGGGGCAGAGACTGGCAAGAGCCATCACTGCACTGGTTTAACTGAATTAACTGAGGTGATGCAGCTGTGCTGTTGTGCTTGGCCAGGAGCAGCCACAGTCACCGGACTGTCCCTCACCCATCAGTCACTCCAACAACCCCTGATGTGCTGCTTTGCATTAAAAAGGGATTAAAACATTTTCTCTTGTAAGGACAAGACCTGCAGGCTGTACAGTCCTGCTGAACAATTCCCAACTGTCCTACCTCAAACATCTCCTGCTCTGCCCGTCGATGATCCTCCAGGAGCTGCTCCATGTAGGTCAGATTTCGGAACTTTTCTAGGTAAGTGCTGTACTGCTTCTGCAGCTGCTCCTCAATTTTCTCATACTCATCCATGAAAGCAGGGCTGGGGAGAGCAAGCACAGAGAAGTCAGTGAGATGTGCCCCGAGAAGCTGTGGCTGCCCCATCCCTGCAAGTGCTCAAGGCCAGGTTTTATGGGGTGTGCAGCACCCTGGGACACTGGAAGATATCCCATGGCAGGGACTTGGAATGAGATGAGCTTTAGGGTCTCTTCTGACCCATTCTGTGATTGTAGGAGTCTATAAATATTGCCCTCTATATACAGAATTCTGAAATGCAATTTTGGTTTTGCAGCTGCTCTTCCATGTCTGCTAAACCAAAAAACCTCGTTTTTAAGGTTTCACACTGCTTCAGAGAATAAAAGCTCAAGACAAAGCCCCTCACTAAACAATCCTGGGAATTACATAAAGCAAAGAGAAGGTTTTTGTGTACAACTCCCTTTTCCTTTCCCACAGACACAAAGGTAGTATTTTGGCCCCCTAAGAAGGCAACGTTAGATTAATTGTGCTGAACAAAGTTAGTGTGTAGCATGGCTAGCAAATCATCTGCCTTGCTGGGGACTTATTTGCTACAAAAGTGTCCTGGCTCATTAGAGGTTTAATTAGACTGCATGAAGAAGTGATGATGTCATTACAACCAAGAGCTGACCCAGGCACTCCAAAAACCACTGCTGCTGCTCAGAGCTTCACACCGACCAACCCACGTCCTGCAGAGTGCTGCTGACAGAACAGGGATGTGAATCCAGGTCATTCCTTCCACCACTCCCTTGTCTAATATTTCCTCTTTTTTTAATATTAGGTCAGATTGCAGATTGTATAAACTTGCAGGTTAATTAAGGGGCAGAATAAACCCCAACTGTAAACCTGAACACTCCAGTATCTGCAGGAGCTTACAAGGAGGGAGAGGGACTCACTGGGAACTGCAGTGAGAGGACAAGGATCAATGGGTTCAAACTGAAGGAGGAGACATTTAGAGTGGGTATTGAGAAGAAATCCTTCCCTGGGAAGGTGGTGAGGCCCTGGCCCAGGGTGCCCAGAGAAGCTGTGGCTGTCCCTGGATCCCTGGCAGTGTCCAAGGCCAGGCTGGACAGGGCTTGGAGCAGCCTGGGACAGTGGAAGTTGTCCCTGCCCATGGCAGAGGGTGGGATGAGATGAGCTTTGAGGTCCTTTCCCCACTCAAACCAGTCTGGGATTATGGAATTCTACAAATTTTCTGGCAGACTGTATCAGTGCCCAGAGGATCTGATCCTAACAAGGTCTGCAGAATGAATTTTATTAATTGGTGGTGAACACCAGAAACCTCTGGGAACAGAAGGACTGTTTGCACCAGTTCCATCCTTTATGTTCACTCCTTCCTGCAGTAGATAATCAGTTCATGATCTTTACCGAACACTCTGCAGAGTCTGCAGCCTCTTCTGGCTTCTTTCCAGTTCCAATTTTCGTTTTTCAATCTTGGCTTCCAAATTGGCTTCATCCAAAGCCACATTATTCAACATGTCTTTAGTCTTTTGGACTTCTCCCTGAAAGAAAAGGATGGTGAGCCATGGCTGGCACTGGGGTAATTAAATTTATCTTTCTGATGCTGAACATTGTTCTGGATAATCTCATCTGTGTTTATAGGCAATTGAAATTCAAAAGTTCTTTGTGGCCAGGATAATTAACTAATTGGACATTCACAAATGTAAAATACCTGATTTTTGGTCAACATTCTTAAAGAAGGAAAAAAACCCCACAGCTGTAACTTTAGTGTTCTTTCTCACTGAAGAAGCAGTAGAAGGCAGGAAGAAGCCCAGCTTTTGGCATCACTAAGGTATTCTTGGATTTTATCTTAATGGAATCATTCAGGTCGTTTCCTGCCTAAATGACTCCATGATTCTCTCTGAATAAACAGATGAGAAATCCATTTGTTTCTTGGTACTATTTTAGGGAATTTTAAGTTTCCATCATCTTCCATCAATTTTCTTTTCTCTTCAAGATACAAGTCAGTTTGATAAAGAACTTCCTGTATCTGAATACCTTCATTCTTTCCTAAGTTTTACTTTATCCATTTTTTTTTCAAAATCTGGGAAGCATCTTGGAACATTTCAACATGTGCTACAGGAACCAGGAGGGGAAGTGGGAATACTGCAATTGATTCAAAAGAACTGAGCGTGCTCAGGCTCAAGAAGCCATGAGCATCCTTTGAGCGAGAGGGAGGATTCCACTGCTGGAATTCCAGCAGTGAGTGTTGCTGCTGCTCAGCTCCAACAGGTCATTCCATGAACTGGGCCAGGATTAATGAGCTGAGTGTGTGCCACTGCTGTTTGCCAGGAAGCCAATCCCTCCCTCATGCTGCTCTCAGTTCATCAGTCCTACAGCTGGAGTAAGAAATGCACATTGACAGCATTTAGTATTCACACAGGTTCTGAGCAGGAGCAAAACCTAAGGGAAGATTGCCTGGAATCTCTCTTGATTATCCACTGGGTGTTTAAACTGGAGCTCTACTCTTGCAGCCAAACCCTTGGACTGGATACAGTTTGCAGTGAAATAAATGATAGGAATTTCATTAACTGCTCCTCACACAGTGCAGCTGGAGGTTCAGAAATTCAGCACTGGAGCAAGGACAGTGCTGCAAGTGCAGGACAGACCAAAAGTCCTTCCCACCAAGCAGCACAGGGGTGTCCTGGCAGGATCCTCAGTGCCAGCTCCCCTCACTCAGCCCTTGGCCAGCTCAGCTGTCCTGCTTCCAGAGCCCAGCTTCCCAACTCCAGAGGCACCAGCACTTCTGGAGTTACCCAGGTCACTCCTTGCAGCCCTGGCTCTGCAGAGGTCACAGGGCTCAGACAAGGCGCTGATTTGGGCAATTTTTATCCCTCCTGTAGAGCTTCTGGGGTGAAAAGAGGCAGGGAATATGACTAGGATGTGTTTTCCCTCACGAGAGGGGCTAAGAGCAGCTCTCAGATGCATCAACTGCAGGTGATAAAAACAGCTAATTTCTTCTTGCAGCAGAAAAATTTTAATTTTACAATCAAATAAATGATTATTTTGCTTACCAGAACACTGTTAATGGCAATTTTCATCACCTTCTCAGCCTCATTTATCTCCAAAGGTCTGGCAATAGATTCTGTCCTTGCTTCCTATGAAATAAAATGAACCAATATATTTAAACACTACACAAAGGAACTAATTAATGCAGAAGTGAGGGTGATCAAGCAACAATGATAGGATCATCTACATAATAAATGGGGTAGGATTCAGTGTTTATTCACCAAGGCAGAGATTATTTAGAGACCAGGAGATGATGAAAAATTAAGTGAGTTGAGATTAGCAGGAGGGAGCAACCTAGGCATCTTTTCCAAAAGCTGTGTCTGACTGCAGGTATTCTTGAAGGCAGATTTTTGGCTACTGCTCTGATTTTACATATGGAGCAGGGCACAGAAGATTCCATCACCTGTACAACACAACTCATGAAAACACCAGTGCAGGCAGAGGAGCAGAGTGTCCCAAAAGTGTGGAGCTACAAGGACTGCAAAGCCACCAAACTGTGCCAGGCAGGTGGACACTGAGCACTGCCCCTGCCTTTGAACAATGCTCCCAGGCACAGCCTGGGATTGTGGGCTGTCCTGTACTCAATGATCCCTGGGGTCCTTCCCACCCAGGATATTCCATGATCCATGTGAAAACTGCATGCTGCAGATGTCTGGGCATCTCTGCTTCTGATAACTGAGTAAATCAGACTTCTCAAAACTCCCACAGTGATCCTTGTTTAGATCCCAAAGGATTAAAAAACCTCCCTCTGGGGACTCATGGGCTTGGGTGTGCACTTGTCTAATTGATGCCTTAAACACTGACCTGGTCATTACATAAAAACTTTGGATTACTTGCTTGGCACTGGAAGGGAATAGAGGGAATTTTGCAGCTCCATGTCCCTAAAACAATCTTACAGTGGCAGAACACTTGGTAACAGGTGGATAAAGATGGAGAAAGCATCTCTGTAGAAAATACCTGATTAAGAACCCAAAAATGCTTTGTGGACTTTGCCACAGGCTGTACCCAGCCCACTATCCTGGCAGCAGATCCAGTAACTTTGCTAAGATGCCAGACTTTCCAGTCTGCACATCTCAGCTCCAGCAGAGCCTGCTCCCTTCCCACAGCTCCAGTCCACAGAATTGCAGGGTGAACCCAACCTGGGAGTTCATCCAGCAGAAAACTAAAAGCAGCTTTTTACGCTGAGCTTATTGCTCTGCTGGATCAGGTCTCTGAGCAATCCCAGCACATGCTGCACAAAGGTTCATTTCACTGGCATGAGAAAATAAGGAGAACAAACATTCTGCTGAGGACAGTGACAGGAGTTACATCTGCTGGTGGCAGTGACTCTTCACAGTGCCTGAAGTGCTCATGAACATCCCTCTGTCCACAAGAAAAACAAACTCCAAGCAGAAAGTTCATCTGAGCAGAAATAAAATACAGAACATCTGTGCAAAACAATTTCCCAAATAATTCCATAGGTAGATGCTTTTGGAGGAGGGTGGGGAAGAACAATGTAGCTCAGTTGTTATTTACATTTGGCATTTCAGAAGCTCAGCAAAATCCCTGTTTATTTGTGAGGTCTTTGCCAGGCTCAGCTTGGTGCAGACACTGCTCTGCTAACTGCACTGGACTCAGAGGCTCTGTGCCACAGAGCCAACACACTTCAAACAAAACAGCAGAGGAACAGGAATTATTGTCCTTTCCACTTGCAAAGAGGTCAGAGGAACAGCAAGGACTGCAGTCTGCAATCATAAACAATACCCTCACCAACTCCCCTCCAGCAGCCTGCTGAAACCCCCCCAGAATATGCACAGGGCACTGCACTGGGGCAGGGCAGGGAGGTGATGGCTTTGGAGAATTTCTGAGGATCTGCCCTTTCAGATGGAATAATTTATGCAAGTTTAATGTCTTTCCTTCTTCTGTCTTGCCTGTAAGAGCCCTGAAGTTTCATGTACACGCCACAGTCTTCCACAGAAATCCCCACAGTTTTCTACAAGGTTCAGTCCTACAGCGACAGCTGCCTGGAAAAATCTGTCAGGGAAATGCAGAGCAGTGGAAAGGCTGGAATTTGTGTTTTCAGACTGTGGAATCAGAGTTAGACTGAAAAAGGGGAAGGTCAGGGCAATTAACCTCTCACACCTCAAGAGATGGAGGAGAATCCTCTGTACACACAGCTCCTCCCTAAAACTCTGCCTGGGAATGGGCAGAGTAACCTCACTGTCACAACAGTGCCCCTAACCTGACTCTGACTCTCTGGAGTAACAAGTCTAAGTAGAAAAGATATTAATTATTATGGAAAAATAGTAATATATAGTGGAAACATAATGGAAACATAAATATATGCTGAGTCTATCAAAACCATGCTATTTTTTGTGCATGCTTGTCACAGCTTCCCTGGGTAACAGTCACTGGGCCATTTCCTGTTACCCTGTGAACACTCTCAGAGAGGAAAGTTTTATCTTTAATATCTCTTTTCAAGAAGGACCCTTGGAAATGCACCCACCACTTCCCTTACTGGGAATCTCTCCCCAAGAGCTTCATTCCCAGTTAACAATGAAGAGCCATTATTGCAAAACCCATCCTGCAAATATGCCCAGGAGAGCCTTTTCAACTGGATTTCCATTTCTATGGACCCAATATGATAAAGCAGCTTCCAGTGTGCCTGATATATAGAAAAATGGATGCACTCCTCCAAACTGCAGGAAGGAACCAAGGCAAGTAATTAGGCATGACCAGTGAAGTGACTGAAGTCACTGATGATAAATATGGTGAAATAACATGTTCTGATGTGCTCGAGGTCTAGCAGAGGTTTCTAAACACCTTTATTGTGGTAAGGAACAGAAATTAAAGTTTTTTTCCTAACACACTGCTCTGAAGTGCCAGGCTGGATGGGGCTTGGAGAACCTGGGAGAGTGCAAGGTGTCCCTGCCCATGGCAGGGGTAGAACTGGGGCAAGGTCTTTCCAATCCCAGCCATTCCATGATTCTAAGTTTTTGACCACAGGTTAAATCTCTGTTTTCCAGGAGTTGTAAGCCTGATGCACACAGGAGCTTGTGCACTCCTCAGAGCCTCTTCAGCCTCCATGCAGGCAGACCCACATGCCCTGCTTCCTTGCAGGGCCTTGGCAATGCCAGCTGCCCATGCAGCCCACAGAGCTCTCCTGCAGGAGTCTGCTACTCAGGGAGTTTTCTCACACACACTGGGATCACATCTGGCCAATCCAGGGGATGGATCATTTGGGACTGTTACACAGGAACAGGAAGGCTCATCAGAGACATTAATCCTCCTGAAGGAATCTGACCCTTCCCAACAGCCCATTTTCCCCCTCAAGACATTTAAGTCATGGTAACTGTGAATTTTGCTGCTTCCAGACCATGCTGCTCATCTCAGCAGTCTCCAGAGACATCTCCCTACTCAGCAGTGCAGAGCCTCAATCAGTGCCCCAAACCCTCAGCTATCCCAGCACATAAAACGCACACCACAAGGAGTCTGGGGGAGAGAAGCAACTGGAAAACTGAAAAAAAAAAATTCAATGGATCAAAAAGAATCAGAAGTAACCTGCATGTGGTTCTGCTGAGGCAGGAAAGAACTTTAAAGCTTTCTGACAGGGATGAATTTACACTGCTCTGTTCCCTCCCTCCCCAGATGCATCCATCTGCTCGCTCTGGAGTTGATGCCACTGATTCCCCCTGAGCTCACAAACCCCAGGATGTGCCTCCTGTGATCTCTCCACATCCTCAGAATCCTCACCTCTCATTTACTCTGTGCAAGGCCAGAGGACAGACTGCACTTGGTAAAGCTTGGATCAGTCCTACAGGGGGTCACTTCATGGCTCCTGGGCCAGGAGGTGCCTGGGATGTCTCCTCCAGACTGTGAGAAGATGACAAAGAACTTCTTGCTCCAGAGCAGAAGCTAAGCCTGTGAGTGCAATTCCAAATACAATCAGCTAGAAAAGGCCTTGCACAGGCATTGCTGGTTGGTTTACAAAGGAAAAAAGGGCAGGGTTGGAAGAGACCTGAAAGCTCACCTCATCCCAACTCCCTGCCCAGGGCAGAGACACCTTCCCCTGGACACAAGCGGTCCCCAAAATGCCAGCAGAAATGTGCCAACCACTGCTTTACAGCTGATGCCATTTTCAAGCTAAATACTCCTGGGATGGTGATACAAAATAATTTCTGACTTTAAATGCATACACACAACTGGAGTTCTGCTTGAAGCAATCTAATATTGATTCAACACTGGATCACAGGTGCAAGGGTTAATTCAGGTTCCCAATTTGCAAAAAGCTCCCTTCCTCTAATTGATAGGTTAGGCTTGGGTTGGAAGCAAAACTATTCAAAAAAACTGAAGTAAACCAAGTAATGTTCCAGAGCTGTGAAAATTTCAAGGTACAAATTTCCACTAGAAGTTCTTTGTGTGGCAGTTTTGTAACCAAAGGCCAGGAAATGAGAGAAATTGATTTACCAGCCTCCCCTAGGCAGGGTCTGGTATCCAGAAGTAACATTTGGCAGGCGGAAAAATGCTTCCAACATTCCCAATAAAATGATTTTTTTGCAGTTAAGTTCCAAAGAGCAGGGAGTGATGCAGCCATCTCTGTAATCACATCTCCCTCTCCCTCTGAGCTGCAGCAGCAGGAGGGGAAGGAAGGGAGGAAGGGCTCTTCAATCCAAAAGCTGGGAATAAGGAGATCCAAGGGGAATGTCCTCAGTGGCAAGGCTTTGTGCTGAACTGCCACTGCCTCAGTCCCACAGCTGCCTCCAAATGCCTTGGGCTCTCTGCAGTTTCATTCCAGCCTCTCCCAGCTGAGCTGGGAATAGATTCTCAGCGACTCCCATCAGTTTGGGGACAGGCTGGTGCTGTGGGCATCCATAACAACAACAGGGAGCAGTGCCCTGGACTGACTCCAGAATTTATCCTCCAAACACTTCATGTGGCTGTTAAAAGCTTTAATCTACCAAGTTCAGCAATTCCTTTATTTACAGGAGCAGACACAGGGAATAAACACTTTGTTCAAGGGCACAGATGGGAAAAGTGCCAAGAGGAGCATGGGAAAACAAACACACTGCACTGTACATCTTCAGCACAAGCTAAAAGCCTCAAAAGAAAATATTATTTTCATCTTTCTTTATTTTTACAGGCCTTCCAGCTAATGAAGAGGTAAATAAAATGAAAACAAGCCTGAGGTCAGAAATCTTTCTGCCTGCCAGCAGCACAGAGGCAGTCTTCCTCTAGAATTTTTTTTTCTCCATTATCTTTCTATGTCCAGCGATTCAGCAAGTCTGAGCAGGGCAAGTCCTGCTAGTGTGGCCCAGATCTCTGGCAGAAGCAAAGTGGGAGGCACTCAGAGTTATAAACAGCCAGCAATTTTTCCTTTTGTATTTCCATTGTAGGGTAATTCAAGAGAACCCTTCCTCAGCTGAGGACAACTGCCCTTGAAAGTCTCCTGCTTGATTTTGAGCTGAAGAATCATTGGGACCAGCTCATCATCCCTCCCTTCCCTCAAAGGTTAATCTGGCCATCTCCCCCACCTTGCCACGTTTTTAGGATACAGAGCACCACTGGCTTTTCCTACAGATCTTCCATGTACAGAATGGCAGCTGTAGATCCCAGAAAAGGGAATGCTTAGGGAAGCAGTGCTGCATTTTGCCTGAGTGCTGACATTAATTCTCTTGCTACTTTTCTTGATTTGGGGTTTGACAGCCTTAATCACAGCCTGGTATTTTCAACTTCTTTTCTCCATTCACTTAGTACTGTGTAGGAAGACAGAGAAAGAAATCCAAACAAAATCTCTCATCTCCATCTCAAATCCAAATCAACTCCACCTTCCCCATGCAAAAAAAGAAAACCAGAACTCAACAGAGCCTGTTTACTCTTCAAAAGGAAACTGTAAATATTCTGAAAATTAAAGTGACATAGCAATGAAATGCAGAGAAAGTGTCCCTGGCAGGAAAGGAAACAATAAAGAAGATGTATTTCTCCATGCATGGAATTTGCATGGAATTGCCTTTTCATTTAGGGATCTCACTGTGTGGGACCAAGCTCATTCATCAGCTCCACCAAACTCTACAAATCCCAACTGCAATTCCTGTGCTCCAAGATTGGACCAGCAAGACTGGAAGCTGCAAATTACCTTCCAAATGTAATGCTTAAATGTGTTTTAAAATAAAAATTCTGCCACAGACACCAATAACCTGCACTGTGCTCATCCACAGCTGGGCTAGAAACAGCAGAGCTTCCACAGAACTCAGTAATTATATTTGGGATTTTCATCTGACAATTCAGCTTTGGGGGTTGTTTGGGATTTTTTTCTCCTACATAACTTAAAACACCATAGTCTGAATTCAGCACACCCTGTAGGTTTTGTTTCTTCCTTTGCTGTTAATTAAAGATTCTTTTTTAGCATTTAGTGTAACTTGGGAAGCAGTTTAAATATACAGAGGGACTGTATATTGAGTCAGGAAATGAGGTATTTGCAAAGGCTTCAGAAAGCACAGAACCACAATTCCAAGAAATCACACCTCAACTCTTCCCCAAAAATATGTACATACATTTACAGCACTCTCTATCTCCAAGAAATGTAACTGAACCATTCCTCTAAATTCTTCTCTAGCTGAAATTTGTTTTCATTCAGAAAGTAATTTATTTTAAAAAGTGTTTCATGACATGGAGCAATGAAATTTATCTAATGTATGATTTTTTTTCTACAGTTTCTATACAAATTATGTACAAAAAGACTCCAAAAGAGAAGGTAAAAGTTGTGGAGCAAATTAGAGTCAACATTTCCAAACAAAATAATGAGTTCTACTTCACTTTTCCCCGATGATCTTTCCCCAGAAGCTGCTCAGACTTTGAAAACAGATCTAGTCAACCCATTAGTGCCAAATGCTGGCATTTCCTTTATAGTTCCTGGAAAATGAAGCCATCTTCACTTAGGATAGAAATAAGATTTATCATCAGCCTGTTGAAGCTTAGGTAGGAAGAGCTGTTATTTAAATATTTGTAAATGAAAGGATAGGACAAAGAAAGAGAAAAGAGGTTCAGGGAACATAAAACTCCCATGTTTTCAAATTACTTTATACATTATGACAGCACATGCAACAGGTTTCAGGAGAATAAAATGAAATAAAAAACTAAACCACCCTGCTCCCCTGCCCTTCAACAGCACAAACCCTCTGGCAGTGCCACTTAGTGTGAGCATTAATTAGCCAGGCACTGCCAGAAGAAAATAACCAATGGAAATCAATAATCTGCACATTAAAAAGCAATAAAAGCAATCTTGGTTTAATGGCAACTAATTTGGTGTCTACCAGCAAAGCTCTACTCTCCAGCTAAAGCCAGAATGAAGTTCAATTCCTCCCCACTGGAATGGAGTGGGAAGGGCAGGCACAGGATGCCATTGCTGAGCTCTCCTGAGCACCTCCCTGTGAAGGACCCAAGGAAGATGAAGAAGGGCAATTCCTGACTTCCCTCAGCACTGACAAGAACCTCAGACCCAACAGTGATGCAAAAACCCAGCAGCCTTTGGCTCTAAGCCCCTCCTGTGATGGGCAAATTTCATACTTCAAGTGAAAGGCAGATTTGGATAATTTAAATTTAATTTAATTGATAATTTAAAATTACAAATTCCACTGCAAAACTGGTTCCTGCAACCTCCTGACTTTTTACCTGAAACCTGCTTGCTTTGCTACAAGTCTCAAGTTTGTTGCACGTTCCAATCTTGAAATTTAACACACCATCCAAAAATGGGTCCTTCAGGTTTAACAAGCCACTGAAAAACCTTGGAACCAGCCCCAAATCAGAAGGAACAGAGCCCAAAAGCCTCTTCTGCAGCTCTCTGGAGGCTCTCCCTGTGCTGTCACTGTCACCTGCTGCCTTCAGGCAATGCACTCAGAGCTAATGGCACAGGTCACCTCTCCCAGGACAGCAAGTTCCATCTGCCAAGCCTTTGTGCCAAACACAACCTGTGCACCTGGACAGTTCCTGGACAGGATTAGGTGACCCCATCCTGTGCACTCAGGCACAAGGAACACGTGCTCACTGCTCCCTCTAAGAAATCCCATCCTGTCAGAAATGGCACCTCCACGTAGGCTCCCACTCCAGAGTTCTTAATGGCCCCACTGAGAAGTGGCTGCACTGAAGCATTTCTCATCTCTTCATTTTTCAGCTCATGCTTTCAGCACCCTGCACTTGTGCCTGGCCCTTTTCCAGGGCCCTGTTCTAAACTCAATGTCCTCAAAGCCTTGATTTCAAGTGACTAAACAACACCCAATTCAAACCAAAGCTTCAGTACTTTTAAAAATGCCTCAACTGATCTATATCTGACTTTTAACACAGTTACAGGGATGCTGTGCTCAGAGCAAAAGGGTCCAATGCTGCACTAAAGCAAATATTAGCACATCACACAGCAGCTGTGTGAAAACTCCTTCAGAGCCAAGAAATTAGGCAGAGTGCAAGAGGAGAAGTAACTGATTAACAATTCTGTGCTCCTGGTGCATGTTGAGTTAAACTGGATTATCACTTCTCCCTCTCATTTGAAATATTAACACCCTGCACACCACAGTGATGCATGGATCCATCAGGCAAGGCAGTGTTCCATGGAGGAACTTCCCAGGGTATCAGCCACCCTTTGAAACACCTGTACTCCATCAAACAAGGACCTGGGAGCATTAATTGTGGAGGCTCACAGTTTACAGCTCTTAAGGGTGCACTCCCTACAGCTCACACATCTGAACATTTCCAACACCGTGCAGGGCTCTCTCCTTTAAAGCCCCTTTTCAGAAAATGAAGAACCTCCAGCATTGCAGATAAAAGCACTGAAAAAATAATGGCAAGACTTCCTGGCAGTGTGCACAACTTCTTACAACAGCTTTTGATTTTCCTTCTTTCCTTCTCCAGCTAAGCTGAAGAACATGTACCCTGCAGGCTGTGATGCCTCCAGCTCCTGCCACAGAAATAATGAGCCTTGCCCTTGGAAAACGAACAGCATTCATCATTTACCTGTTAGAATATCCATCCCCACCACCACAGCCTGCACATGGATTTGCAAACAGAGCATTTCAGTTTTCTGCTGAAGAGAAAATGCTGTTCTCTCAGGCTGCCTGCAGTCCAGCCATGAACAGGATAGGAAGGAAATGCAAACTGTCAGGCTCATTCCTTCAAACTCACAGAATATTCAAGTCAGAGGCAGACATTAATAAGAACTGAGACTTTTTTCCCTTTTTTCCTTTATGGCACCCACTGAACTCAAGTTTTTCCACGTGTACTTACCCTCAGTTCCACCTCTTTGCCAAGTAAGTCATACAGGACTGCTCCTTTGGAGGTGATTTCAGAAGCAAGCTGTCTGGCTGCCTTCAAATCAGCAATCTGGGAACACAGCAACAGCACTGAATAGCAGGAGAATCCCAAAGTCACAAAGAATATCTATGATATTTCTCACTTTGAGGTCAAAATTGCGCTGGAGGTCAAAACCCTGCCAGAGGTTGAGCACTAGAATAAGAGAGGACAGAGTTTCTCTTGGCTTTGAACCAGCCCAGGTGAGGCCCCATCAGGTACAGGTTTCTGAGTGAAACCCCAAATACTTCAGGTCAAGGACAAAACGCCACAAATCTCCTCAGAATTGTGGCTCAGTCAGTTGTTGGCTCATGTGATGCCCAGGACAAAGTGAAACATGAGCAGAAGTAAAAACTTCATAAACCAAAAGCAATGGGACCAGCCTGCAATGTAAGTATTGAACTTTTGAGCATCTACCAAGTTATTTTTTCAGAGAGACACATCAGACTCACATACAGGAGAATCACTTGTGGGTCTGCCATTCTTCTCAAGAATCACAGAATCAAGAGAATCATACAGTGGTTTATGTGGGAAGAGGCCTAAAGCCCATCCAGTCCCAACCCTGCCATGGGCAGGAACATCTTCCACAGAATCAGTACCAGAAATTCCTCTTATTTAGTGAAGTGCTGGGTTATTGGTTTAGGTTTTGTTGTTTTGGGTTTTTTTTTTAATATTTAGAGAAGGTGCTTTTAAAATATCTAGAGATGGCTTTTGTTTTAAGGGCTTGAACAGCTTTGATGTCTGTGAGGGTCACAGGAAGATTTCCCTTTCATTCAATGCAAATGGGCTGAAAATCAACTTTCAGTCAGTATTTCCCAGCTCCTCCTGTTGCAGAAGTTCAGTAGGTAGAAAATAATCTTTATTCCAGCCTACTACAACATTCCTATGGTGTCACCAGCACTTCAATCCCGAGACAACCAATTTTGTGCCACTGTTGCCTTCTGGTTGAGAATTCAGAGATGAAAACAAATCAGTCACAGAACCCCCACCTACTGAAAAAGCCTGACTTAAAACGCTGCTAGCCTCCTTGCCAGAACATTCTCCACTTAAATTCCATGTTTTTCCCCAAGTGAACCCAAGAGTGCCAGTTGTGCTTACTTTAGAGCCCAGATCAAACTTGAACTTGGTGCTGTCCTCCTCGGGGAGAGGGGCAGGCTCCCCTCCCTGGGTGCTCATGGCCCCGTAGAGCACCGAGGTGACCTTGAGCAGCTCCTTCACGGCGTAGCCATCAGCCTGGTACAGCTTCTTCGTGTTCAGCTTGATGTGAGCCTTGGTAGCCTTAGGCAGGAAAGAAGGAATTCAGCAGTCACAGAGAACAAAATCTGTTGGATTTTAGAAGCTTGGGTTGAGTTTTTTTGGTGTCGATTTTTTTGGAGAATATTGGTTTTGGAGAAGGATTTTAAATTTGAGTGATGATGTTAAAATTACAAGTGTGTAGTTAAATAGAAGTGTGTGCTTTTATATGGTGAAGGGTTTTAAGTTTTAAATTTGAGGGTTTTATAATATATTAATAGGTATGGAACAAGATGGAAGATTTTGGTTTATTTTATGGTTTTAGGTAGTAGTTTTTGGTTGGATAGTTAGTGTTGTATTAAGAGTTAGGAGAATTTAGTTATTGGATTAAAAGGATAAATCATATAGGTGTTATTTTTTTATTGGGTTGTTCAGATTTCAGAGACCTTGTAGCAGCTGGATTCATCTCCATTTTGCTCACTTCTGGCACATAGCTGGAAGTGCTGCTGAACTCTCTGTACTTTTGGTAAGATTTAACAAAAACCAAGCCCAAACACAAGAAAATCCATTTCCTTTGTGTATTTGTTAATCCTGGCTCTGAGTGAAGGCAGAAGAGACTGAGACAAAGCACGAATTAAGTGGTGCAAATCATCACCACTGTTACAAAAATCCTCTGTTGTCTGCACTCAAAGCTCTTTTTGGGGGCACCAGGCTCTGCTGAACAGAATAACTCCTGTTTGGACACCTGGTTTCCCTCATCATAACACTGGTATTTCTAGAAGGAATTTTTCTGAAAGCTGTGTGCACTTTCTGCATGTCAGAACATCTGCAGAAAACCCCTCAAACTATCATTATTTCTTCCCTAAATAAAGATCAACAAAAACCCTATGCACCACTTCAATTCAAATTAAGTTTAAGTGGAAAGTAAGTGCTGCCCAGGTCTTGTGATGATGCTGCAGAGAGGTAAATTTCACCCTTAATGAGTTGCAAGAATAATGCAGTTATCCTAATTTAACTGTCTTCTCTTCCAGCAGTACCTTCCAAATGTTTTCTTGTTTCTCTCCATTTTCCCCCTGCTATTATATTAGTGATTTTATTCCCTTGTCTCCCATCTTTGAAAGGTACAGACAGAACAATAAGGAAAAAAAATATTAACAATTCTAACATTATCTTTTTGTGCTTCTAAATAATAAAGGGGGAATTACTATCTGTCACAGAGAGGACACAAATGTTGCTCTTGAAATTCCTGGTAAATTTAAATTATAAATTAATAGCCACAAGGAGCCAACCACAAATCTCAGATTAAATTTTGAGGGAGTCTCTGTGATGGCATAACCAAACAAGGAAGCAAAGAAGTATTGATCACCAGCTATAGATCCAAAAATTAAGCTTAAAAATGACACATGAAGCACAACAGTGACTAAACATCTTTTCAGTATATTTTTCAATGAAACTTCTGCTCAAATGTTTCTTTGGGAATGCTGCAGCAGACAGAGCCCATCCATGAGTCACTGGTATTACACAGCTTTGGTTTTGCAATGCTCCTGGAAGGAATTTACATTCCTTCAGGTCTGACAGAGCAGGATCTTCAAGCTGGGGGAAGAGACTCAGATATTACAATATTTGGTACAATACAATTTTAAGCTCTGCACTGAGCTTCACTTTTGACTGAAAGAAAACATCCTGTGAACCTAACCAGAGAAAGCACCACACTTCAAACCATGGCTCTGGCTCCAGCTTTTCCGAAGAAACAAAGCAAATGGATTTTGGCCCGTGTTTGTTTTGTCCAGGTGTATTTTGTCAAGACTTTGTGACTTTAAAATCAGATTTTAATTTCCAATAAATGTTTTTCTGTTGCCTCTCTCATCCCAAAATCTCAAGCCAGCAGAGGAAAATGACTCTGTATCTGTTTGCAGAGACAGGAGCCATGGAGTGGCTGGAGTTGTGTGAGGAGAGGGTCAGCTTGGATCTCAGGAAAAGTCCTTCCCCCAGAGGGTGGTGGAGCACTGAACAGGCTCCCCAGGGAATGGGCACAGCCCCAAGCTCCCAACTCAGGAGCTTCTGTGATTCCTAAAAATTGAAGCCCAAACTTCCAGAACAGGCTCCTGATGTTGCACACTGATCCAGGGGAACATGAGACTCCCAGTACAAAAAAATCCCTAATTGCTTTTGAAATGTTGGTCTCAGAATGACCTCAAATGAGCCAAGACACAAAGTGAAAAGCCAGGAACATTCACCTCCCTCCCCTTGCAGTAGAAGCAATCTAAAAAATTAATTGCAGCAACAGCAAGTATTCCATTTTAGAAGAAGTGGTCATTAAATTGATACTCTGTTAAACATCCCTTATCCAAAGGGGACTGAATACTAAATTATAAAGGATGCTGTTAGAAACAGGAGTTCAAATTTCAGCTCTGTTCATCCTCAAGAGAGTAAAATCAATGGCTAGTAAGAGGAGAAAAAAGGTTTTTCATTCAAAGGCTTCTTAAAAAGATAAAAAATAGACAAGTAAATCTGTTTTTCAGACTGGCACAATGGCACTGTGGGATCAAGAAAACAACTTCATGTTTGGAAATCACCTCCATCACTTGAACACTCACCTATTTGATTTGTTGTTTTATTTTATAACATTTCTTGTTTTACAGAACCATTGAAAACCACAGCTATTTCTTCTGAAGACCACATGGTTAAATGCAACAAAAAATATAAATATATAACAAGAATGGCAGCAACAGTAAGAAAATTTGCTTCACTTCATAATTTGCTTTATTAATATCACGAAGCCAAATTTGTCTGTGATGTGTGGCTCTAGCAAAAAGTGTTGTGCCCTTGGGTTGCTGAGTTTGTTTTCATGAATGAATTTCCATGAGATGAACTCACTGGAGGCTTTTTGTTGCACTCTACTTCAAATTTGGATCCAAGTGGGCTCAAGCAGGAGTCAGGTATTGAGCCCCACTGATCAGGGGGGGAATTGATTACAAACACACCAAAGGCAACCTTGCATTTCAGAACTTTTCTGTCTGGGTCTGGGAATTTCTCAAACTGCCAGGAACACAGAGCAGTGGCTAATTTGAGTGGAAAATGAACACCTCCTCACTCCTTGTTCAGTACAGCATAGCAAAGCTCCAGTTACATTCCCTGATGATGGATCTGTCCTGACATTCTCTTCTGAGACAATTCTGTCTCCATCACATCTCCCATCTGCCCACAGATGCATAAAGCCATTAACTCCTGGGGAGGATAAGTGTGGATTGCATGGACAGTGAATTATTAAGGAAATATCTACAAGCTTCTGTCATCCTGAAAATGCTGAAAACCTACAATAATCCCACACTAACTTGTAATATTAACTGAGACTAAGTACAGGATGATTAATTTCCATTAATTTCATTTTCTGAATCACATGATGTAATTCTCCAAAACCCCTGGGATTTCTGACATGAAGACAGCTATTGAAAAGCATTTCATTATTTCTGCTTCCAGACTTGTGCTTGGAGGGGGAAACCCTTCCAAACACAACAGACCTGTTCACTCCATCTCATGATGCTCCAGGGCTCAAAAGTACATTCCAATATGTACAGGAATGTACCCTGCTTTGAACATGGCAAAATCAAGAATTAAGAGAAGTTATGGTGCCCAATATCCACAAATGACAAGGGAAATATTGTTAAAATTACATTTTAATACATTTTAAGATATTTAAGAAGGATTGCAATTCATTTTTGGTATTAGCATTGAAACTTCCATTGCTTCCAGATCCACTGTAGCCCCAGAAAGTTCTCACATACTGAATAGTGTTAAACTAAGTGTGTGATAACATCAAAGGCTCACACTGCTTCCAAATAACATGAATTATATGAAAGACAATGTTGTTTTATTCCAAAAGACTAAAAAATTTGATGGCCCAATCCAAATATGCTCACGCATAAAAAAGTCGATCTGAGAGAAGAACACATGCCTTGATCTATGGGAAATCTCATACAATCAATACATGATTCTGTATCATGATGGAAACATCAGAACTTATGATTATTCAAGCACAGGAAATAATCAGACATCCAAGGTCAGCAATAACCATGGTGGGATCTCTCCTAAAACAATTTAAATGGTTTAAAAGCATTTCCCATCTACAGCTGTGTCTTGCACTGTTACTTTATATAAATAAGGGGAGATGAGGATGAGTGCTGTTTTAGATCCTAATTTAGATCCCAATATTGCATTTAGATCCCAGTTCTGCAGAGAGAAGTACAGAATGTCAGTAACAGCATGCCCTGGCCTCTTCCAATTTCCAGCAGCACAAGACACAGCATCACAGACTCATGGAATGGTTTGGGTTGGAAGGGACCCTTAAGTTCATCCCACCCCACCCCTGCCATGAGCAGGGACACCTTCCACCATCCCAGGCTGCTCCAAGCCCTGTCCAGCCTGGCCTTGGACACTGCCAGGGATAAAGCAGCACCAGAATGCAACACAAACTCAGCCACCCCTTGCAGGGAAACTCTCTGGGGTTAGAAGAGAAAGCTCTAAAGCTGTCATGGAACCAGGATTTCAGGTTTTCAAGATTTCAGCTCAAGCAGAGCTCCTGGGCAGACTCACCATGAACTGAGCCACGGCCTTAATGAAGAAAACCCGGTCCTGCTCTGTCTCCACATCCCCAGGAATGTCACTCTGAGGTTCATACCTGTGCAGAAAACAGCTGGAGATCAGAACGAGCTTCTGGCAACTGGACTGGAAAACAAATGTGTCAATAAATTCCTACTGCAGACTGGGGCATCCAGAGCCTGGAATGCACACAGTGGGTTTGTACAAACACTGCAAGAGCTGTAAAACCTGACACACTGCACAAGTTCATATCCAGACATCATTTCAAACTTACTCCTTCCACAAGTAAAATAAACTTATGGAAAAACAAACTTCTAGATGTGGCCAGTCTGCAGGACTCAGGGAAGAATAAAAGGAAATTCAGTGATTTGGACCCTCAGTGTAGCAGCATTTTAAAGACTATTTAGGCAACTTAATCTAAGTAATTTTGAATGGTTGTGAGTATATTCCTATTTCATTACAACTGCAAGAGTATTCAGCAAATTTCTAACGACTTGCTATTTAAATTTAATAGATATTAGTTATTAATCCAGGCCAAAAAATAGCAATCATGCAAACTGGTCAATGTTGGTTTCAATTACAATGTTCTACCTTATAATCTTAAAAAAAAACACCTTAATTTTACACTTAAGCAGGAGAGAGAAGATAATGTATAATTCAAGTAACACTTCAAATCCAGAAATATTTAACCAAAGTCTGTCAGTGGGTTAAGTAGTGTAAAACTACAAGTGGACAGGAGTAGATCAGAACCAAACAATTTCATTTCTTTTATACATGTTGTGCATGCAGGACAATACCAGGCTGAGCCAACAGCTGTAGCAACGAGGCTGGGTTTTGGTGAAGCTCCAGTGAGAGATCATCTTGTTTGGATAAAAGGTCAGACATGGACAAGGATGGCTGTGGAATTTGGAGAATATGTGAGAGAGATAAGGCTACTTTTGAATGAGTGTGCCCACAGTCAGAGTGCAACCTCTGCCAGCACTGAGTCACTGGGTTTCATACTCCAGGCAGGTTTTTAAGCTAAAAACCTGCCAACTACTACATTTCTATCTGGTATTTAGAAGAGCAGAGTTCAAAGAATGACTAAATATCACTGAGTTCCCTAATTTCACAGCACACCATCAGTTCCAAGCACACTCCCCGCATCCCAGCATCACCCCAAAATGTGCTGGCCTCATCACCAACCTTTTGACCAGCCACAGCAGCACTTCTGACACAAGCATGAAGTTTGGGGTGTGGAAATTCTCCAGGGATATGAGTCGAGGGTACCCCAGCGCCCTCATCATCTCAGTAAAATCTGAAAAATGAGGAAGAGCAGGGATTCCTTCTTAGATATCCATCCAGTAAGGGCTTTGCCAAGAATGCCATTTCCCACAGAGTGCTGCTTAGTTACCATGAGATATGCCCAGTGCATAGCACTGTTTAAAAAATTAAACCTCAATAATTAACATAAATCGTATAATTTCAACAGAAAACGTGCCAACAGCCTCTCCCTGCGGACACAGCATTCAGTAGTGCTCCCTCCGGGGGGGAATCCCGCCCGTGCAGGGCTGTGCCATCCCCCGGCAGCGGGGACCCCTCCCCAGCAGGGACCGGCGGGTTCAGCCCTGCATCCCCGCCCGCCGGCAGCTCCGTGTGCGGCCGAGCGGAGCAGCGGGATCCCCCGGGAGGCCCAGCCGCGGTGCCGCGTCCCGCCCGGCCCGGCCTGGCCCCGCCGCCCCGGCCGCGCTCACTGCGGAGGTCACGGAACGACATCGCCGGGACCCGCGGCCGCCGCGGCTCTGAGGCAACGCGCTACGGCGGCGCGGCGAGGCCAAACCCCGCGGGAAGCGAAGTGCGCGGCGGGCTGGACACTGAATCACGGGAGGGCGGGATAAACCGGGGTGGAAGAGCGCGCTGCGATCAGCGAGTCAGCCTGTGACCGATCGCCACCGTTGCAGCCACACCAGAGAACTGAGTGCCATGCCCAGGCTTTGCTTCAACGTATGGGCAGCCCAGTCTAATATCTCATCAGCCTTTATGGGAAGAAATTCTTCGTAGTGCCCAACCTAAACCTTTCCTGATGCACTTAAGACTGTGTCTCCTTGTCCTGTCCCTTGTTCCCTGCTCCACCTGGCTGCACCCTCCTGTCACTTGCCGACAGTGAGGTGTCATCCCCCCCAAGCCTCCTCTTCTCCAGGCTGAGTGTTCCCCCCAGGCTCCCTCAGCTCCTCTGCTCAGGACATGTGCTCCACACCCTTCCCCAGCTCCCTTCCCTTCCCTGCACCCGCTCCAACCCCTCAATGTCCTCCCACCATCGAGGAGCACACAACTGGACACGGCACTCGAGCTGTGGCCTCATCAGTACCCAGCACAGGTGGGGTACAGGTACCGCACAAGCTCTGCCCTGCTCCTGCCAGCCATGCCCCCATCCTGGCTCTGTCCCGACGGCAGCTCCGTGTCATGGCCGTGTCCCCCGCGCTGTCACCCCCGATGTTATAGATGGGGGGGTGTGGTGATTGGCTCGCGTGAATGAGGAATGAGGAACGGGTATTTTTTGTGTTAAAAGAAGTTTTGTTAAGGTTTAAGGCTTTCTATGTGTGACTCTATTAGGTTGTTTTTGGACCCCTTTTATGTCCTCCCTATAATCCTCTCCTCTCCTCTCTGTAATGTGGCCACCAGACAGCCCTGATGGCCAGCGCTGTCAGAGACACGCAGGAGATGCCGTGCACACGTGTCCCCTGAATGGGGCAGCCAGGAATGGGGGAAGCTGGCCCTGGCGACACTAGGCATGACAACACCACCTCCAACCAGGCTGCAAAATGGTCTCCACCAATGGACGACCAAGAACAGCTAACTGGCAGGCTTTGGGAGGGGCCAGGGGTATATAAAGAAAATGTTTGCAGTTGCATTTGGCACTAGAGGAGTAAAAGGTGGAGCTGCCATTTTGTAGACGAGCCTCTGGTGGTCGGCCATGTTTACAGTGCTGCGCCTTCTGCTTTGTGAAATTTGTATTTGTTCTCAACAAAACTTTTATACCTCATTCCCACTTGGTGTCTGAGTAGTTTATAAGCCAGGATGGGCTTTGTGACACAGGAGAGAGGGCTGGGAGCCATCCCCTGGCGATTGTGAGGAACCCCGGCTATGTGTGAGGTGTGAGGGGAGCCCGTGCTGCACCGGCTGGAGCACACGGAGCCACCGGCCATGTGCTCCTTCCATGTGCTGAGGATCTCTCAGAGACCAAGAGCCTGGGTTTTTCATGGCAGAATTCAAAAAAAAGAAGTCCTAATGAGACCCTGGAATGCATACAGTGGGTTTGTGTACGAACTGCAAAATGTGTAAAGCCTGACACACTTCTCAGCAGGAATTGGGGCCTAACCCTAAATACTTCTCCAGCCACTGTGGATAAAGGAGCAAAATTTACTTGGTTCAATCAAGGCTGGGAAATACTTATTTTTGGAAGGAGATTAAAAAAAACTGCTAGAGAGTCAACTAAGGGCAGCTCATATATTCAGAAGCGTGTTTCTCTTTGTCACTAGAAAACCATAAAGACAAGACCCAAAATTCCTAATCTTGCTACAATATATGGTATATATCTTTGCAGATCCCTATGATCAGGTTGGCATTTCTGTACTGGATTCCCATTTGGCCCTAAGCACTAGGCCAGGCCATGGCACCATCCCAGCACACAGTTTGTATCCTGTACATCATCCATGACTCAGACAGTTCTTCAGAAAAGCAGTCTATTAACCTGTCCAGCTACATTTTTAAAGGAAGAGTAAGAATCGCACCTCTAGAAATATTTTACTGATAATTACTATAAATTATGTTTTGATCTATTACTGTCCATATTGAACCACAGTGCAGCAAAAGGCACTGGGAGGGTTCTGGGTAGTCCCAGAAGGGAGTACCAGGACTTTGGAGCACCCAGGGCTGCTCCTGGCCCATGGCTGAACTTGTGGCACTTATGCCCAGGTAAGCAGGGAGACCAATGACCCCTGGTGTGTGTCAGCCCTGGCATGAGCAGGAGCAGAGCAGGAGTCGTGGCCCTGAGCTGGGCACTGGTGAGGCCACAGCTCGAGTGCCTGTGTTGTGGGCCCCTTGATGGTGGGGGGACATAGAGGGGCTGGAGTGAGCGCAGGGAATGGAAGGGAGCTGGGGAAGGGTGTGGAGTACATGTCCTGAGCAGAGGGGCTGAGGGAGCCTGGGGGGCCTCAGCCTGGAAAAGGCTCAGAGGGGATGTTCTTACTCTTTTCAGCTGCATGACAGGAGATGGAGCCTGATGGGAATCAGGCTCTGCTTCTAGGGAACAAGGGATAGGACAGGAAGATCTAGACTTAAATCTTCCAGAAGAGGTCTAGGTCATATTTATGAAGGAATTTCTTCCTATAAAGGATGATCAGATATTGAAATGGGATACCTGTGTGTGTGGATGTGTCTGGTGGATTCACAATGGCAAGAAGTGTTCGAGCTGAGAATGAGCATGACACTCATGGCCCTGATCTGGTTGCCATAGCAGAGCTGGGTCCCAGGTTGGACCCACTATTACTATCCGAGGGCTCTCCCAGCTGAATTGATTCCAGGATTCTGTGACAAGACAGACCTTGGGGAGAGCGTGGTGGTTGATGAGTGTCCCCAGCCCCTTGGCGTGCCCAGAGCACAGGCAGAA